>CANNZV010006537.1:0-17189 GCA_947561585.1 Caprella mutica | reverse complement strand
AATGAAAATGATGATGCATATTTTGATAAAGATAAACTCGAAAAAATTATAACCAACCTCCTATCAAACGCATTTAAGTATACTCCTAAAAATGGTTCCATAAATTTTAGTGTCGAATACAATTCTGATTATCTAAATTTGGAAATTACTGACACTGGTAAGGGGATTAACAAGGATGATCTAAAGCGAATTTTTGATCGATTCTATCGAGTGGAGGGCACCCAAGAAAAAGGTTCAGGAATAGGACTGGCATTGACGAAAGAATTAATAGACTTACTCAATGGCAAAATAAGCGTGGATAGCACCAAAAATATTGGGACCACATTTAAAATTAAATTACCTATTTCATTAAAAAAATTACCCCAATCAATATCTGTTGGGAAATCATTTCAAGATCAAAATGAGCAATCATTTACCGAAAAATTAACCGAATCAATATCTGTACTAAATCACATATCGCATCCACAATCTGAGGAACATCCACTGGCGCTTATTGTTGAAGATAATCCTGATTTACAGTACTTCATTGGTGAAGTGATAAAGGATACTTACTCGATTTTGATCGCAGAAAATGGTGTTGAAGGCGAGCGATTAGCTTTTGAACATACACCAGACATTATTATTACGGACATCATGATGCCTAAAAAAGATGGATATGAACTTTGTCAATCCTTAAAGAGTAATTCAAAGACTAGCCATGTTCCTATAATAATGCTAACTGCTAAAGCAGGAACAGCCAATAGAATTGGAGGATTGACAAAAGGCGCAGATGCTTACCTCACTAAACCATTTAATGAAAAAGAGCTGCTCATTCGTATGAAAAACCTAATTGAATCCAGAAAACATCTTTGGGAACATTTCAAGACATTGGACATGTTGTTGGTGGATGATATCGATGTGAGCTCTATAGATGATAAATTTTTACAAGATGTTTTCCAAACGATTAAGCAGAATATTGGTAATGAAGAATTTGGAGTCGAAAATATTGCCATAGCTGTTGGGTTCAGTCGATCACAATTACATCGCAAATTAAAAGCTCTTACAGGTAAATCAGCTAACCAACTTATTACTGAAATGCGATTAAATAAAGCCCATAAGATGTTAAAGTCTAGAATAGGAAGTGTTTCAGAAATTGCTTATGCGGTTGGTTATTCAAATTTGTCATATTTTTCAAAAAGCTTTAAAGAAAAATTTGGATCTCTACCTAGTAAAGTCTAAGAAAGTTTTAAGAAAATTTTAGAGAAGAATATATAAAGTAAAAAATCAACGAAGCTCGAATAAAGTATAGTCAGCGAATCATTCCTTCGTCATAAACTCCGATATAATAATCCAAAATAAACACCAACCAAACTTATACGATTGCATATAAAGAATAACAAACTTGTCTACATTTATATAATCCATCAATTGTATATCTTTATCCCAAACAAATAGAAACCAGTTTTAATAATCTCATCAGTAAACAAATGGAACTTCAAGACTATCTCAAAAGCATCAAATCAATGTCTGATGAAAAAGCCAAATTGATTGCTGGTTATTTTGTTAAAAAAGAACTCTCCAAAGGAAATCTTCTTATAGAAGAAGGCAAGACCAGTAAAGAGTCATACTTTTTGGAAAAAGGCATTATCAGATGTTATATTGTTGATCTCAACGGCGATGAAGTGACAACAAGATTTTATACTTCGCCAGATTTTCTGAATGATTATTTGTCCTTTTTTGAACAGAAACCAAGCCAAGAAAACTATGAACTCCTCACTGATTGTGCTGTCCATAGCATCAACTATTCTAATGTGCAATACTGCTTTCACAACATCCCAGAATTCAGAGAGTGGGGTCGAATGCTTTTGACACTAAATTACGACTATATCAATAATAGAATGATTGCCTTTCACAAAGAAACCGCTCAAGAAAGATATATCAAATTACAAAACAAACACCCTGAAATCATCAAAGAAGTGCCACTTCATATTATCGCCTCTTACTTAGGCATTACCAAATATTCGATTAGCAGAATTAGAAAAGAAATTCAAAAGTTGTCATAGGGCAATTTCTATATCATTTACTTATTCCATATTTGTAAAAAAAGAATTTATGGAATTGTCTATTACGCAAGTACCTATATGGTTGTCAGCAGTATTTATTTGTTGTTTCTTTACATTTCCCATATTGTTAATAAACAGATCTGTTAAGCTGGCATACTTCGATGGAAACATTAACAAAAGTAGCAACATCACAAAAAAGATAGCCGTTTTCTATTTCTGTTACTTTCTACTTACTGGCCTTATTTCGTTATCAGGTTTTTTCATGAAAAATATTTTACCGCCTAGAATTATTTTATTTACCACTATTCCGCTATTCCTCTTTTATACTTTGTATTTACAAAGAACGCAATGGTTTCAAAATGTTTTCCAACACATCAAAATTGAACATTTGGTTTCTATTCACCTGTTTCGGTTTGTAGGCGTTTTTTTCTTTTTGACTTATTTCTACGACGCCATTCCCAAAACATTTGCATATATAGGAGGTACAGGGGATATACTGACTGCGGTATTGGCCGTTCCACTGATTATAGCATTAAAAAAGAAAATAAAATCAGCAAATATTTTAACTTGGATATGGAATATCATTGGGCTAGTAGATATTTTCTCAGTACTAACTTGTGCTATCGTAATCACAAGAATGTCAATTGAAAACAACACTAAGGGCGTACAACAATTTGGAACATTTCCCTTTAGTTGGATACCTGCTTTCGCACCAGCGACAATAGTCTTTGTACACATTTTAATTTTTAAAAAATTAAAAGAATACAACCAGAAATAAACTATTTAAAGTAATTCATCAAATCACCGGGCACTGGTCGCACTCTATAATTTGATGTCAAATCAGAATGTACAATCATCCTTTTTCATCGGTTAAAATAACAGTAGGCATCACTGTATCACTGTCATAACCTAATATTTGCATACCGGCAGGCAGACCATTTTTTACAAAAATATTTAATTGCTTGGCAACAGAATTGTCCTTATCAACCAAATACTTAAATCCTACTTTGTATTTACTTGCAATCTTCCTAGTATGTGAATGAGGTTGAGGACTTATAAGCACCGTTTGTATTCCTTCTGATTCTAATGCTTTATAATCATCTGCCAACTCCTTTATTTGTGCCACACAAAGGGGACACCAATTGCCTCTGTAAAACATCAAAATATTTTTCTTTCCTAAAAAAGTTTCGGAAGAAACAGTCTGGCCATCAGCGTCTTCAAATTTTAATATCGGCAAATATTTTCCAACTTCCAATTTAGGACTGAGGCGTTCCGTAAAAACAGAGTACCACTTTAGATAAACAAACCACAACAGCCCGTTTAAAAAACCAATACCTGACATCGACTCAGCATCGTTTATATAAAAAGCAAAACTTAGAACCAATGCACCCAACACAATAAAAAAAGAATAAACACCAAGACCAGCACTAGTCCTTGCCACATTAGTTAAAAATAATTTGCCCAAAAAGAAAAGCATGGGACCAGACAACAATATCAGACCCAATGTTGCATACAAATATCCATGTGAATACTGGTCAACAGCAACTGCCAAACCAAGCAAACACAAAACTGGATAAAAACTTATAAAAAGAGATCTGAACATGAAAATAATTTTGCAACAAAGTTACGCTTCTCTATTCATAAGATTTGTCAAAAAATTGATAGTACAATTAAATAATCCCCAAAAAATATTACATTAGAAGCCGTAAAAATTAAATCATGAACAAACTTATTATTTTAATTGGCTTTTCAATTTTCGCAAACTTTAGTCTTCAAAGTCAGTCTCCAGAAATACTGAGCAGAAAACAACTAAGAGATAAATATCTAGAATTTATTAATGCAGATGAAAAAATATACGACTGGGGTTACCATTATATAAAAACAAAAGCTGATAATAATATATTTATTTTAAGAACCTTTTTTCCCGAAACCAAACAAATGACATCAGAAGTAAATTACAGTAAAAAGGCCATGAGAAAAATAAATGGCGCTGCAAAATACTGGTACGAAAACGGTAATCTTAAATCAAAAGGATTCCACCTTGATAACAACAAAGTGGGTGAATGGAAAAACTTTCACAGATCAACAGGAACAGTATCTTCTAAAGGAATTTATAAAGCAGATAAAAGAGAAGGAGTTTGGGAGTACTTCGATAAAAAAGGAAGAATAAAATCAATAACTAATTTTTCAAACAATATTCGTCATGGTCAATTTATTGAATATGACACAGTCGGCAACGTTTTAAACTCAGGTCTTTATGAGAACAATGAAATTATTGAACAACTAATTTCTAATACACAAGAAAATAAAGTCATTAAAGAAATGCCCTATTTATTAACATGTCAATCTTTTGAAAATAAAGCTGAAAGAGAAAACTGCAGCAGAAATAAATTACTCCAATACGTATATAAAAATCTCAAGTATCCTTCAAATGCCAGAAGGTATGGTATTCAAGGAATGACTGTCACTCAATTCACAATTACAGCAACAGGTGAAGTAAAAGATGTTAACGTTATTACTGGAGTCTGTCAAGAACTTAAAAATGAGTCAGAAAGAGTATTAAGTAATCTGCCAAAATGGGCTCCAGCAACACAAGACGGTAAACCAGTTGATATGTTATACACAATGCCACTTAAATTTAAATTGGAAAACCAACATGTAAGGTTTTAAATCGCTTCAATATTTAAGATTCAAGGTTTTTGTTATTACCTTAAAGAGACACTTCTCTGGCTTAAAACAAGTTCAAGAAAAAATGAAACATTCAACTTTTTAATAATTACTTTTAAGCATGAAAAATAAACAAACAATTTTTAGCTTATCATTTCTTGCAATTCTCATAACAATTTCAGCTTGTAATCAAGAGACACAAAAATCAGATAAAAGCAAACTCTCTGGACTTTGGACGCTACATATAATGGAACAACAAGATTCTACTACTGGATAATGGAATGAATGGAGGGATGGCATGCAAGGTTTTATACTCTATGACAATACAGAAAACATGTCTCTACATCTTACAACAAAAGGCTATCAAAATACAGATTTAGAATTTCCAAATTTCAATGACACGATCTCAATTGAGGCGCTCAAATATCTCACTGGATCATATGTCTATTTCGCAAAATATAGCCTTGACGAAAAAGAAAACATAGTTCAGCATGCAAGAATCTCACATTCCAATCCAAGCATGTGGAATCAAGTTGTCCGCAGACGGTATTCATTTTCAAAAGATACTTTGGTACTACAACCTGTTGAAAAGACGCTATCAGGATTAAGGTTAAAATGGATCAAAGAATGATAAATTAATTTACTGATTCACTAAAAATAGCTATCTTGGAATCAGAACAATCTAAAATGAAACAAACACTTTATCTGATACTATTTGTGTTTTTCACATTATCAGTTTCGGCGCAAAATGTAATCATCCCAGATTCTATCTTTAAATCGCGCTTAATTTCTCTAGGTTATGATACCAATAATGATGGAGAAATCAACTTCGACGAAGCCCTTGAAGTTAAAGATTTTGACGCCTCCACCGATTACAGTTATCAAGAAGGATTCACAAACCATATTTATGATTTAACAGGAATTGAAGCGTGTCTAAATTTAGAAAACCTTCACATGACCTATAGCCGCATAGACACTTTAAATTTATCTTCAAATACAAAACTTAAAACATTTACAGGATCAAGCAACAGAGATTTAATTGAATTGTATTTAAATAACAATCCAGAATTGGAAGAATTAGATATCGGTTATGGAGGTCCGAAATCACTTGACATCTCAAGTGCAGAAAACTTAAGACTTTTAAGAATTACAAGTACTACTATAAGCGATTTAAACCTAACCAATAACCGCAATTTAAAAGAATTATACTTAAAAAATATAGCTATAGATGAACTCGATCTCAGTGAGCAAGTAAATCTTGAGCGCATCGAATTCACACTCAAGAATATTAAAGACTTAGATTTATCAAACTTGAAAAACTTGCGAAAGCTTGATTGCAGTAGAAACGAATTGAATAGTATTAAATTTGGAAGACATGATTCACTGTTTGATATTGACGCCTACGTTAACCAAATTACATCAATAAACTTAGACAGTATTTTCAATTTAAAAACATTAAGAATAAGTTCTAACCAATTAGATTCAATTGATTTAAGCAATCAAAAAAATCTTGAAACATTAGTGATTGGAGGAAATAGATTAAAATCTTTAAACCTAAAGAACCAAAAACAACTTGTGACCTTAAGCTGTGATTCGAATCAGTTGGATACAATGAATATAACTGAATTAAAAAAATTAGAAACACTTAGTGTAGGATCAAATAAACTAACCAATGTTGTATTTGAAAACAACACCAATTTAAAAGATCTAAGGATTTCAAAAAATGATATAGATGAAATAGATTTTGATGAAGTGCCAAACCTTATCAGATTAATTGCTGACAGTGTTTCAATGACAACATTAACCATCAACTCAGATAGTTTAAGGTTTCTATTTTTAAATGAAAATAGAAAATTAAATGAATTAGATCTTTGCAATGCACCAAACCTTGAAAGACTTAGTTTAAAGTTGGTATTCCAAAACTTAAAAGTATACTTACCCAGCCTACCTGTTGATCCAGAAGAACTGAAAATAGAACCAACCGATGTATTAAGCATCAAGTATTTTACTTGCACATCGTCATTAGGTGAGAATCCTAATCAAAACAACATTAAGATTTACCAAATTAAAAATGATGGTAGTTTTAAGATAGAAAGCAATGAATACTTTAACGCTCAACCCACCATTACAGTCTACAATCACATGGGTCAACTCATTCAAAAAAATTACTCACAGACAACAATCAAATATTAGAAATACCAAATCTAAAAACTGGTATTTACATCTTTAGAATTGAAGATGGCCAAACCTCAATTACAAAACGCATATTTTATTCATCAAACTAAACTAACAACTATATGAAAAACCAAGTAATTAAAACACCTACCAAAGGCAAAGAATACTTTGGATTCAATGACACCGATATTGTCGTAAGCAGCAAAAAACACAAAAGCATTGATTCCTTAATGGGCGCCATAGCCAAAAAAGGAATGCTAGAATCTATTGTGCATATTCCTGTCAATGATATTTCAGGCATTGTGTACAATCAAAAAAATGAACGGATCAATATCAAATACAACAAAGGTTCTAAAAGCAAAAATTTTAAAATCACATTTGATGATGCCGATACCAGAAACGCTGTTGCCTCTTCTTTAAGTGAAATGCAAAACTTAAGCAAGTCAGAAACACCCGAATCTAAAATTAAACCCCTATTGCTTAACTTATTATTTGCCGCTATTGCGTTACTTGTTACGGTAGGACTTACTGGGACGGCTTACGATGCAGCCAATGGTGTCGAAATGGAAGAATTTACAGGAAGAAGAAGCGGCATAAAAAATCTTGTTGTCTCCATATCAAATGCCTTAGGTCCATATGGTGTTGGTGCAATTGGTGGTGCTATAACCTTGTACATGCTATACAGAACATTTAAAAGATGGCAAAACCCAGCCATGGATATAGCTTACAGTTAAACACATATTAAGTAACAAGAAAGAGACTGGAGTCTCTTTTTTGTTACTTCCTTCATTTTTGTCTAAATACACACCACTCCTCTTTCCCTGTATTAGTAATAAATTGAGTACCTTACACCCAACATTATTTTTTATTCGCATTCCTAGCATATACAAGCAATGTGTCAGCCTCTTTAATGCACAAACATGAATACCAATATAAATTTAGCTGTCCTAATTGATGGTGACAATATACCATCTGCTTATATAAAAGAAATGATGGAAGAAATTGCCAAATATGGCAATCCAACAATCAAAAGAATATATGGAGATTGGACCAAACCACATCTCACAAAATGGAAAACCCTTTTGTTAGAAAATGCCATTACCCCTATCCAACAATATGGTTACACCACTGGAAAAAATGCAACAGACTCAGCCATGATAATCGATGCCATGGATATCCTTTACAGTGGAAAAGTTAATGGATTTTGTTTGGTTTCTAGTGACAGTGATTTTACAAGACTGGCTACACGTTTGAGAGAAGCTGGCATGCAAGTCATTGGCATTGGCGAAAAGAAAACGCCCAATCCATTCATTGTAGCTTGTGACAAATTTGTATATATAGAAATTCTCAAAAACGAAGCTGAAAAGAAAAACGATGATAGTAAATCTTCAAGCAAGGTAACTGTCGACAAAATTACCAAGAAAGAAATCAACCTTATCAGAACCTCTATCTCTGATAGATCAGATGAAGATGGTTGGGCATTCCTCGGTGATGTAGGCAGTCTCATTCAGAAAAAGCAACCTAACTTCGATTCAAGAAATTACGGCTTCGAAAAATTGACCCCACTTATCAAATCAATTGGCAAGTTTGAAGTTGAGCAAAGAGAAAGCAACAAAAGCAGACACAAATTGATATTTGTTAAAAACATAGAAAAGCGCAAACCTTTACAAAAACCGAAAGCCATAACAAGGACAAAAACCCGAACAAAGAAGAAATAATCATAAAGCAATAATGCAAGTATAGTTATGAAAAGAAGAGTATCATCATCCACAACCTTCTTCTTGAAGTTTATTTTTCCAACTTTATTCCTTACTGGTTTTAGTAGTATAGTTATAGATTCAATCAGAACTTTCGGTCTTGATGAAGCTCTCCCTTTTTCAATAGGTCTTTTAATTGCCATTCCATTTTTCTATTTTTTCTTTTTCAGAAGCAAAAAAGTTGAAATGGATAATACGTTTTTCTACATAAGTAATTATAGAGAAAGTATTAAAGTAAAAATTAAGGATGTCATAAGCATTTCAGAAAACAAATTCTCTAACCCAAGACTTGTCACTATTGAATTCAATCATGACACTGAATTTGGAAAAAAAATAATATTCTTAGCACCTCTCAAATATTTTATAATATTTACAGAGCCCCACCCTATTTTAAAAGAATTAAGGAAAATTGTAAAAATTGATTAACACAATTTTATTTAAGCCTATAAAGTAAAAAAGGCATTGTAAAAAATACAATGCCTTATATAAAATTTGAAAAGTATATTGCTAATTATAAATATAGCTAGTGTAACACTTTCACTATAATCTTTTCACTAGAAAAACCCACAAGTAGTCGTCATTTGGGTTCTTAATACAACACCAACACCCCCTGCTTGAGGTCCCTGATATCCATTTGAATTACTGTCCATTCCGCCAAGACCACCATCACCAGCTCCTGCTCCTCCGCGTCCTCCACCAGATCCTTGATTTGCTACAGTTTCTGCTCCAGGATTACCACCAGTAATATTAAATGTACCTGTTACAGCATTTGCATTTGGTGAAACAAAGTGTATCATTCCACCTCCGCCACCACCACCGGCATGGTCATCATCCGATCCACCAGGATTTCCTCCTTCTCCACCTCTAACATTTATCGTACCTCCACTCGTAATATTTCCCTCAGAAACTATTAAGATGAAGCCTCCGCCTCCACCTCCACTTCCTGAGATAGTTGACCCAGCATTTTCATCGTTTGCATTACCCCCATTAGAATTTATAGATCCATTATTAGCAAAGGTACCACCTACTCTAATTGTTAATGAACCAGCTCCTGTACCACCTCTTGCGGTTAAACCAGTATTTCCCCCATCATCACCATTACAGCCACCTAATAGTCCTAAATTAGTCAAATGTCTTAATTGTTGGTGCGTAAATGCATGTCTAGGTGTTCTTGCTATTCCTCTTTCCTGCGGAAACCCATCATCTGGATGACCACCCCACCTTGCTTCTGGTAAAGCTAATTGAACGTTTATTGTACCGTTATTAATAAAATTCCCTTTTACTCTAATTATTGTACCACTGGCTACTGTAAGGGTAACACCTGAATTAATTGTAAAATTATCAAACTGAAAGTTACCATTTGTTGGAGGTGAACCTGTCCAATTTTCATTTGAAGATATAGTTTTATTTCCAGCACTACCATCTCCAAAAGCTGCACACCCACTACTGCCTCCTCCTGTAGAATTGATTGTTATGTTATTACCTGACCTGCTTAAAGTTATATTTGATCCAGCTGTGAACGTTATAGTTCCACCACTGTTTGACAAACCTATTGATGGACTTGTTGATCCTGACGCGGAAATAGTTTGTATTTCATTTGTTGAACTGTTATCATTATCGGCAACATTTATTGTTGTACCAGTTCCGCCTCCGCTTATATTTACTATTCTATTTGTACCAGAAACAGTTGAGGATAAGTTTTGTATTTCATTTGTTGAACTGTTATCATTATCTGCAACGTTTATTGTTACACCAGTTCCATCACTAATATTCACTGGCACCATTGTTCCTGTTATTGTTCCCAATGACAAATTTTGATCGTCTGTATCTACACCTGCATTTACCCAAGAGTATGTCCCTGATCCGTTAGTACTGAGTACCTGTCCATTACTTCCGCCACTTGGTAATTCTATCTCATTCGTTGGACTGTTGTCATTATCTGATACATCTATCGTCACACCCGTTCCATCACTTATCGTGATCGGTTGCATTGTCCCTGTCTTTGTTCCTAAGCCCAAATCCTGATCGTCTGTATCTGTATTCGTTGTTTGAGCAACCCAAGAATATGTTCCCGATCCGTTAGTACTCAATACCTGTCCATTACTTCCACCACTTGGTAGTTCTATCTCATTCGTTGGACTGTTGTCATTATCTGCTACATCTATCGTCACGCCCGTTCCATCACTTATCGTGATCGGTTGCATTGTCCCTGTCTTTGTTCCTAAGCCCAAATCCTGATCGTCTGTATCTGTTGTTTTAGATGTCCATGAGTAAGCACCTGATCCATCTGTGGTAAGAACCTGGCCTGATGTACCACCTGAAGGCAATTCCTCAGGAGCATCTACCCAAGAAACCACTCCTGATCCGTCTGTCTGCATGACCTGGTTCATCATCCCATCTGATCCCGGAAATGTATATCCACTCCCTGATCCTCCTTCATCTACTTTCAACGTACCATTTAATGTGGTATTTCCGTTCTTTAGCATTACCAAAGCATCACTCAAATTTGAAGCATCAGACCCATTTCCTATTACAAATAATCTATCCGTTGCTATAAAATTATTGAGATTCCCAGTTAGAGATGTATTGTATGAACCCAAAGTTACCTGTGCTCTTGATTGAGATAATACGCCAATTCCTGCTGCTAATCCAAATTTTCCACTAACATCTGTATCCTTACCCAAAGCAAATGATCCAGGTTGACGTGCTAATGAATTTACTCCAAATGCCAGTGAATTACTTCCTAATGCTTTTGCACCATTGCCACCAGCAAATGAACTTGTACCATTAGCCTCTGTATTTACACCAATTGCTGTTGAACTTATACCCATAGCCGTTGTCCCGTTCCCTAAAGCGATCGAATTACTGCCACTTGCTGTACTTGAAATCCCTACTGCAAAACTATTTGTACCTGTACTCATATTCAGTGTCCCTAGCGTTATAGAATTATTTCCTGATGAGGTATTCATAGATCCAGCACTAAAACTTCGGTTTCCTGTAGACATATTTGTAAATCCCATAGCTACTGCATCTAGCCCAGAAGCTACATTTTCTGTTCCAGATGCAAATGATGCTGTACCAGAAGCTGTTGTATTCAGTCCAAAAGCTGCAGAGCGTTGGCCTCGATTGACTTCATCCCACTGAGTCCCATCTACAATACCTGCGCGAAATGCAGACTTATCTTTATCAAATATAACACGTGAATCATTTGTACTCATTCCTGAATCATCAAGTGATTCAGAACCAAATACATAATCATCAGTCGTTGGATCTCCTGGCATATTTGAAGTTACATTCGATGTCGTTGAAAATGCACCAGTTGCTGATGATCGTGTAACTTGTGTTAAAATCGGACTCAAATCAACTTGTAAAGGATCTTTCATATTACTCACTTGTATTTCTAATATCCTTCCGTTCAATTTGAAGTTTGTAATTGTTTGACTTGTATTGGTTTTATCCGTCAATTCTAAAACATGACTTTCACCATTTACTATCAATTCTATTCTATTGTCATCAACAATAAAATTTGGAATGTTAAATGAACTTATCTCTTTGTAAGATAAGACGCCATCTTCATCTGTTACCAAAACAGATTCTGAATTGTTACTCTTTTTAATATTAGAAAACTTTACTTCGCCTTCAAATTCATTTACTTGACTGTAAATTGTAGTGCTTGAAAGCATTATGCATATAGAAAAAATGCATATCCTGGATATGATCCTCATTTGGAGTGTTTTTGTGGTTAAAAAATATTTACACTAACCTATTGCATATAGTGTATAATTTAAACTTAGATAAAATTTTAATGAAAAAAGAAATTTTTAAACATTATGTCTTAATTATTAACAACATAAAATATATAATAAATAATAATATTACACTTTCATTTTATAATTGAATAAAGTTAATTACAATGATTCTGATCTAAACTAATTAGAAAGAAATACTGTAATAATTACCTCTCTTTATTCAAAAAAATCTTAATCCAATATATTACAGGGTATAGCTATTTGAGATCTTAATAGAGCTCCAACAGCACCCGGCTGAGCTAAAACTATTGATCCAAAGGCTCTTCCGCCCTGACCACCATCTCCTGCTCCTCCTAAACCACTTGAATCAAAGCTATTAGGATCAACGGATCCATTGTTTGAACCAATAGATCCACCACTAACATTTAAAGTACCACCGACTGCATTAGCATTAGGACACAATAGGTGGATTAAACCACCGCCACCACCAGCGCCTCCCAATGAATTACTTGAAGAACCAGCGTCACTTCCATCTCCTCCCTTAGCAGAAATTGTTCCTGAATTACTAATATTTCCTTCACAAGCTAACAAAACAAAACCGCCGCCGCCACCACCAGTACCAGGTCTGTCCTGAGTAACTGGAGACAAAGCACCATCTTCACCATTAGCCGTAATGGTTCCACTATTCACAATTCCACTTGAGGCAAGTACAACAAATGTTCCTCCACCAGCGCCACCATATAAATCTGCACCTGTAAAACCTCCTGGAGTCCCATTTGCACCACCTTTAGCTCCGAATCTATGCATTGATCTTAACGATTCTTTTTCATATGCAATTCTTTGTCCAAAAGTCAAACCGCTAGTTGCCGGAAACCCCCATCAGAATTTCCTGCCCAACGGGCTCTAGGAACACCAACCTTAACATTAATAGTACCATTATTTGTAAAAGTACCACTACAGTATATTACAGTCCCTGATGGTACAGTCAACGTTCTCCCACTATTTATAGTTAAATTATCAAACATATAATTACCATTCGCAGGGGGATTGGTACTCCAATTGGTATTAGAACTGATTGTTACACTTCCTGCCGAACCATCTCCAAATGCTGAACATCCTCCACCTCCTCCAGATGGAGGTGCTATCCAAGTATATGTTCCTGAACCATTCGTAGATAATATATCACCATTACTTCCTCCACTAGGTAATTCTATTTCATTTGTTGAACTGTTATCATTATCAGCAACATTTATTGTTGTGCCACTACCGCCACCACTTATATTTATTGTCCTGTTTGTACCAGATATAGAAGAAGATAAATTTTGAATCTCATTCATTGCGTTGTTATCATTATCTGCAACATTTATTGTTGTACCAGTTCCGCCTCCGCTTATATTTACTATTCTATTTGTACCAGAAACAGTAGAGGATAAGTTTTGTATTTCATTTGTTGAACTGTTATCATTATCAGCAACATTTATCGTTACGCCAGTTCCATCACTGATATTAACTGGGACCATTGTTCCTGTTATCGTTCCCAATGACAAATTTTGATCGTCTGTATCTACGCCTGCACTTACCCAAGAGTATGTCCCTGATCCATTAGTGCTGAGTACCTGTCCATTACTTCCGCCACTTGGCAATTCTATCTCATTCGTCGGACTGTTATCATTATCTGCCACATCTATCGTCACGCCCATTCCGTCACTGATCGTGATCGGTTGCATCGTCCCTGTCTTTGTCCCTAAACCCAAATCCTGATCATCGGTATCTGTATTCGTTGTTTGAGCAACCCAAGAATATGTTCCCGATCCGTTAGTACTGAGTACCTGTCCATTACTCCCACCACTTGGCAATTCTATCTCATTTGTCGGACTGTTATCATTATCTGCTACATCTATTGTCACACCTGTTCCATCACTTATCGTGATCGGTTGCATCGTCCCTGTCTTTGTCCCTAAACCCAAATCCTGATCATCGGTATCTGTTGTTTTAGATGTCCATGAGTAAGCACCTGATCCATCTGTGGTAAGTACTTGACCACTAGTACCTCCACTTGGCAATTCCTGTGGAACATCTACCCAAGAAACCACTCCTGAACCGTCTGTCTGCATGACCTGATTCATCATCCCATCTGATCCCGGAAATGTATATCCATTCCCTGATCCTCCTTCATCTACTTTCAACGTACCATTTAATGTGGTATTTCCGTTCTTTAGCATTACCAAAGCATCACTCAAATTTGAATCATCAGACCCATTTCCTATTACAAATAATCTATCCGTTGCTATAAAATTATTGAGATTCCCAGTTAGAGATGTATTGTATGAACCCAAAGTTACCTGTGCTCTTGATTGAGATAATACGCCAATACCTGCTGCTAATCCAAATTTTCCACTAACATCTGTATCCTTACCCAAAGCAAATGATCCAGGTTGACGTGCTAATGAATTTACTCCAAATGCCAGTGAATTACTTCCTAATGCTTTTGCACCATTGCCACCAGCAAATGAACTTGTACCATTAGCCTCTGTATTTACACCAATTGCTGTTGAACTTATACCCATAGCCGTTGTCCCGTTCCCTAAAGCGATCGAATTACTGCCACTTGCTGTACTTGAAATCCCAACTGCAAAACTATTTGTACCTGTACTCATATTCAGTGTCCCTAGCGTTATAGAATTATTTCCTGATGAGGTATTCATAGATCCAGCACTAAAACTTCGGCTTCCTGTAGACATATTTGTAAATCCCATAGCTACTGCATCTAGCCCAGAAGCTACATTTTCTGTTCCAGATGCAAATGATGCTGTACCAGAAGCTGTTGTATTCAGTCCAAAAGCTGCAGAGCGTTGGCCTCGATTGACTTCATCCCACTGAGTCCCATCTACAATACCTGCGCGAAATGCAGACTTATCTTTATCAAATATAACACGTGAATCATTTGTACTCATTCCTGAATCATCAAGTGATTCAGAACCAAATACATAATCATCAGTCGTTGGATCTCCTGGCATATTTGAAGTTACATTCGATGTCGTTGAAAATGCACCAGTTGCTGATGATCGTGTAACTTGTGTTAAAATCGGACTCAAATCAACTTGTAAAGGATCTTTCATATTACTCACTGAAATCTCTAATATCCTTCCGTTCAATTTGAAGTTTGTAATTGTTTGACTTGTATTGGTTTTATTCGTCAATTCTAAAACATGACTTTCACCATTTACTATCAATTCTATTCTGTTGTCATCAACAATAAAATTTGGAATATTAAATGAACTTATCTCTTTGTAAGATAAGACGCCATCTTCATCTGTTACCAAAACAGATTCTGAATTGTTACTCTTTTTAATATTAGAAAACTTTACTTCGCCTTCAAATTCATTTACCTGACCGTAAATTGTAGTGCTTGAAAGCATTACGCATATAGAAAATATGCATATTCTAGATATGATTCTCATTCGGGGCTGTTTTTTTGGTGTTAAAAAAATTACACTAACCTATTGCATGTAGTGTATAAAATAAAATTAACTAAAAACTGAAAGAAAAAAGAAATATTTTTACAATTATCTTTTAATATTAACAACTGAACAACTGGTATTAAAAAATATAATAATATTTCACTTTTTACCGAAAAATGAATGTGATCATTATCATTAAATACTGTCAGTTTCTTTTATGTCCAAAATCTGTCGATTCAAATTGATTCCATAATCATTCATGAACAAAATTGGAAAAACAATTTGTCTGATGTACTATTTAAATTAAAAATTTACCATTTAATTTATAGCATAAAAAAAGCCCTCATTACTGAGAGCTTCTTTGTTGACCCACTAGGACTCGAACCTAGAATGTCGGTACCAAAAACCGATGTGTTGCCAATTACACCATGGGTCATCCTTAAACGGATCGCAAAAATAAACTAAATCTTTTTTCTAGGAAATACCTAGACCATTTTTATAAAAAATTAATTTATTACTATTTATAACTTGTTCTATATCTGCTTGTTACGAATGCCTTTACCTTATACCCGGTCCAAAAAACTTCAACTTTGACACCAGCTTGCCGTCAAATTGACGGTTCTTAGTCTTTTTTATGCAAATTTACTAAGTAACCAATTGGTATATCGCATCCAGATTTCTTGCTTTGCCATCAATATCTAAGCCATAACCTATAACAAATGCTGAGGTATCTCTTTGCCTACAAAATCAATATTTATTATATCATTGTGTACATCTGGTTTGCTTAATAAAGAACAAATCTTAACAGATTTAGGCTCTGATGCCTTCAACTCATCAATAAATTTTTCTATAGTCAATCCCGTATCTACTATATCTTCAATAACCAAAACATGTTTATCCTTTATAGTTTTTTGTAAATTCAAAATCAATTCAAAATTGCCTGTATTTTCATGCCATTTTTCATGCCATCGTAAGTACGAATCTTTACGAACTCAATCTCGAAATCAAAATCCAACTTCCTGACTAAATCTGCCATGAATACAAATGATCCATCTAAAACACTAATTAAAACAATATCTTCATTCACATCTTGATAAGATTCATTAATCTCCTTAGCCAATACATCCAAAGTTGCGTTTATTTCTTCCTTAGAAATATATAGACTGAATACCTTATCAAAATACTTTACTATCTTCACTATAATCCAAATTGATCTATTAAATAAACTAAGCTTGTAATCGCTGCAGCCCCTAATCTAAGCTCTCTCACATTTACATTTTCAAAAACATCTGCAGTTGTATGATGGAAGTCAAAATATCTTTGACCATCGGGCTTGAA
>CANNZV010006536.1:0-17190 GCA_947561585.1 Caprella mutica | reverse complement strand
CTAAAATACGGTAACAGAACAAGTGGAGAATACCTTGAAAAAGCTTTACATTTTTTTGATAATTATTTTATTGGAGAAAAACTCAAGATGACTTGTCAGATGCTAGCAAGAAAACAAGTCACCGGCCGTGAATATACTTTCCCAATAACCAATGAGTTAATTCTTTTAATTGAAAAAGAGTCAAAAAAATTTTCTTCTATCCCCAGTGTTTGGATTTATTATTTGATTTACAAAATGATAACGCATTCCAATGACACATTTTACTTCCAACTCAAAAGCAAACTAAATACGCAAGCCAAACATTTCCAGCAACAAGAGGGACGAGACCTATACACTCATGCTCTTAACTACTGCATTGGCCGACTCAATCTAGGAGAAACCTCTTTCCGAAAAGAAGCTTTCGAGTTGTATCAACAGATGTTAGCAAATGGTGTGCTTCATATCAAAGGCACTCTTCCAAATTGGGATTATACGAATATCGTTTCTTTAGGATCAGAATTAAAAGAGTATAAATGGATTGAGCATTTTATTTTTGAACAAAAAGATTATCTGCAAAAGAACCAAAAGGAAAACACCTTTAGATACAACCTTGCCGCTTTTTATTATTCTCAAAAATCTTATGATAGAGCTATTGAGCTTTTACAAAAAGTAGAATTTTCAGAAGTCTATTACAATCTGCTTACTAGAATATTATTACTCAAAATTTATTTTGACAATAACAATAGAAAAGCATTGGAATATTCGCTGGAGACATTTAGAATTTTTCTACTAAGGACTAAAAAACTAGAAAGCAATCGTAGAAAAAGCGGACTTAATCTCATTCGTTTTACTAAAAAACTAAGCCGGATTATAGAAGATAAATCTATTATTTCAAAAAAGGATTTTTCAAAAAAACTATCTCTCATCAAAACTCAAATAAAAGAAAAAGATAAAGTATTAAACCGCTCCTGGCTTTTGCAAAAAATAGATGAAATCGAATAAAAATGATCTTAAAAAAGCTCTCCTTTTCTTTTCTAGCTTAGCTGCCAACCCCCTCCTTAAAAAATATTTTTCCTAACATTTATGTAATCGCTTATCTTTTTGCATCCATTAAATGTAATGCTTGATTCCTCAAGTAGGTGCTTGGACAATAATAAATTATAATTAATGATGGCCTCTTTTTCCACCATACTTCGTTAGAAATACTAGTCATAGCTAGGCTATGACTGCGTTTTCTGCCTTGTCTAATGAAAAAATAGTCTCGATCATTTTCTTAAACCTATTTTTGGCCAAGCACTTAATATCCAACATTTTAATAATAAAATATATCGTTATGAAAAGACTTACCATTATTATGATTACGATTTTACTCTCTATACAACTAATGGCAGAAGATAAGCCCAAGGAAGTAAAATCTACCATCAAACAAGTAACTGTATTTACCAAGGGAGCTCAAATCAGTCGCGAAGCCAGCACCAGCATCCCAAAAGGAAACTCTATCATCAAATTCGTCGGTATCTCTCCAACGATCGACAAAAACAGTATTCAGGTAAAAGCAGACGGAGATTTTACAGTTCTATCCGTTACTCATCAAATGAATTTCTTCGAAACGCCGATCAAGACTGAAGAGATCAAAAAACTAAAAGCCGATCAGCAAAAATTTCAAGATCAAATCGATGATGAGAATACCCTTCTCGGAGTCCTCAATGAAGAAGAATCATTAATTCTTGGCAACAAAACAATTCGTGCATCTAAAGACAACAGCTTCGTAGATCAACTCAAAACAACAGCCGAATTGTACAGGATCAGACTTAAAGAAATTCGATTAGAAAAGTTGAGTATCACCAGAAAGCTCAAAGATATCCAAGCAAGTATTGCACAAATCCAAGGGCAGCTCAAAGACCTAAATTATCGAGAGCGAAGAAACACAAGCGAAGTCGTCCTTGCTATAGCTTCTAAAAAAACTACTTCCGGAGAATTTACCATTAGTTATATCGTCCAAAACGCTGGTTGGACACCGCATTATGACCTGAGAGTTGAAGATGTAAAAAGCCCAGTTCAACTTTCCTACAAAGCCAATGTTTATCAATCATCCGGAGAATCCTGGGATAAAGTTTTACTCACCTTGTCTACTGGCGATCCTTCGCAGTCTGGAACCAAACCAACTTTAAATCCCTGGATGCTTAATTTTTACACACCATATGCATATAACAATCGTAACAGAAACAATCTAAAAAAGGCTGGAGTCTATAGTGGTGTTTACAATGGTAATGTACGTCAAGTAACAGGAATTATCACAGATGAATATGGTGAAGGCTTAATCGGAGCCAGTATCCAGGTTAAAGGTTCTACAGAAGGAGCCGTTACAGACTTTGATGGAAGGTACACCATAAATGTACCTGATTATGGAAAATCACTTATCATCTCTTATACTGGCTACACTACTTTAGAAACAGCTATCAACTCCAACAACATGAACATGGTATTGAGCGAAGGAGTTCTATTAGAGGAAGTCGTAGTCACAGGGTATGGTGGTAAAAAACTATTTGGAAAAAGAAAAAAACGATCTAGAAAAGAAGCGCAAAAAAGCTTAGCTCCAACGGTACCTATACCGGTCCAAGAGATCGAAAAAGCAACCACAGTTTCTTTTAAAATCGAAATCCCTTATAACGTCCCAACTGATGGGAAACAATATGTAGTACAGATAAAAGAACATAAACTTCCTGCTTATTATGAATACTTCTGTGCTCCAAAACTCGACACAGATGCTTTTTTAACCGCACAGGTTACTGGCTGGGAGGACTACAATTTGCTCAACGGAGAAGCGAGCCTGTTCTTTGAAGGAACTTATCTTGGCAAATCCTTTCTTGATGTACAAAGCGTTGAAGACACCTTGGATCTATCTCTAGGTCGTGATAAAAACATAGTGGTCAAACGGACTAAGCAAAAAGAAAATACCAAGAAAAAATTCCTAAGTAATAAACGGATTGACACCAGAGCTTGGGACATTGAAGTTCGAAATAAGAAAAAACTTCCGATTAATATTGTTGTCGAAGATCAAATACCAATTCCCGTGACAGAAGAGATAGAAGTAGAAAAAGACGTCAAAGGAGCTGAATACGATAAAGACACCGGCAAGCTTACCTGGAAATTTGAATTACAAAAAAGCAGCACAAAGAAATTGAACTTCAAATACACTGTAAAGTATCCTAAGAAAAAACAAGTGCAGTTGGAATAAACTCGAATGTAAAATACTTTAATATTCGATGTCTGTTGATTCGGGCATCGAATATTTTTTTGATAAATTTATAATTGTAAAAAGTAAATACTAGCTTTGGTTCTAAATAATTTCATTTGGTTTTAGACTCCTATATTTTATACTTATTCTATAGTGCTCTTTACTAAAACCGCAGAGAAAAAGAGGATTCGCGGAGAGAGGATCACCTCTATGCTTCAAAAATATTATTACTCTTATTTTTTGACTAAACAAACTTACTTAGAGTCACTAGTTTTGATAACGTGAAAAAACATTCCCTATATTCGTTTTGATTCTGATTTATTCTATAGTGCTCTTTACTAAAACCGCAGAGAAAAGGAGGATTCGCGGAGAGAGGATCACCTCTATGCTTCAAAAATATTATTACTCTTATTTTTTGACTAAACAAATTTACTTAGAGCCACTAGTTTTGATAACGTGAAAAAAACATTCCTTATATTCGCTTTAATTTTGGCTTTCATTTCAAAAATGGAAGCTCAAAATTATTATAGTGGAAAAATACTTTTCAAATCTTCCAGCTATCACAAAGCACCTGAAAAACAGAAGCAAAAAATTTACATCCAACAAGTCATTGATAGTTCTTTTATCCGAATAGATGTCATTATCAAAGAAGGAAGAAAGAAAACTAGAATTTCAAGAGCGTACAAAAGATATATCCTCGGAAAGCATTATCCAGATTTTAGGTTATTTATAAAAAAAAGGAACAACGATCAGGTTCGCTACATCAAGCCAGGTGATAATTATGACATTGATTTATACGATGGTATCTTAAGAAGCCTGCTTCCCGATTTTGAATTTTTTCATGAAAAAACACATCGCATCTTTTTCCAAAACAGCCTGGACGAACGATATAATATTGCCTTTGACATTATCAAAGAAAAAGACGAAACTATTTTCAATCATAAATTTCAATTTGAAAAAAGTGTAGCGATGAAACATCTTTATTATTCCGCATCGGGAATATCAAATGACCAGAAGAAAATCGAATTGCTTAAGATCGAAACCATCAACTGGAAAGGACCATCTTCAAAACCATTTTTAAAAGAAAACAGATGGATAGAATTATCTAAAATCAGAAAGAAAAGAAAACTCAGACAAATCAAAAAACTATTCCGAAAAACAAAATAACCTCCTCACCACTATCCTTAGCTTGTCTTCAAGCGAAATCCCACCCCATGAATATTTTCAATCTTAAGTTGTTCATCTTGCTTTAGGTACTTGCGCAGCCTTGATATAAAAACATCTAGCGAACGCCCCATGAAGTAATCATCTTCGCCCCAAAGTGTCTCTAGAATATCCGAGCGTTTTAGTACTTCATTTTTATTACGAATAAAAAAGCGAAGGAGATCCGCTTCTTTTTGAGTCAACTTTTTAGCATCTTCATTGATTTTCAATTCAAGATTTTTATAATCAAAAAGATATTGCCCAAGGTCAAATTCTTTAGTTGATTCATCTACTTCACCAACAATATTTCTTCTTTTCAAAAAAATCTGGACTTTCAAAATCAACTCCTCAATACTAAACGGCTTAGTGATATAATCATCAGCTCCAATCCGTAAACCCTGGATTTTATCTTCTTTAAGTGACCTTGCTGTTAAAAAGATAATAGGAACTTGTTTATCAAATTTCCGAAGCTCTTGAGCAATCATAAATCCATCAACATCTGGAAGCATCACATCGAAAATACACAAATCAAATTGATGATTTTTAATAATATTAATCGCTTGCTTACCATCCGGACAATGAGTTACTTTAAACCCTTGCAATTCCAAATTGTCCTTCGTTACGAAACTTAAGCTTTCGTCATCTTCAACGTAAAGTAAATGTGCCATATTAAAAACTAATTTTAATCTTAGTACCTCGACCTATTTCACTATCCAGGCTCACTTTCCATCCATGCAGTTCACAAATCCTTTTGATGTAAAAAAGCCCAAGGCCAAATCCTTTTACATTATGAATATTTCCCGTTGGTACTCTAAAAAATTTATTAAAAATCTTTCCTTGATGTTCCTTATCTATCCCAATGCCTTTGTCTTCTATTGTCATCTGTAATCTCCCATTTTCCTCAAAGGTCTTCACCATGATCTCTGGCACCTCTTTGCAATATTTTATAGCATTGTCAATTAAATTATGGATAACATTTGTTACATGAAATTTATCCGCTTTGATTTCAAAATCATTCGCTGACAAAGCACTTTTCAAGGTCCCTCCATTTTGAGAAACTCTTAATTCATTACTACCTAGTACTTTAATGACCAACGCATGAAGATTCAAATTTTCTTTTTGAAGCTCAAAACTATCTCCTTCTATCTTGGCTAATTGCAGAACCTTTTCCACCTGATTGTTCAATCGAATATTTTGCTCTTTGATAATACTCGCATATTTAAATAACCGAGGATCACTTTGTATCAATTCATTATTCAAAAACACATCAGACGAAACTCGAATTGTAGAAATTGGAGTTTTAAACTCATGAGTCATATTATTAATAAAATCTTTTTGCATTTCTGACAATCGCTTTTGCCGGAGGATCACAAAAATAGAATACACAAAAAACAAAATGGATAATAAAAGGATAAGCGTAAAAATAAAAGTCCGCTGCATCTTACCAACAAGGTAACTTGATCGGTTCGGAAATTTTACACCAAAATAATAAGTCAATTGATCTAACTTAGGAAGCTCCCCGAGATTTTCATGAGGCGCTCCATCATTTGAATAACTACAATAATTGCCATAAACCATTTCATCACTTGAGCAATCAAAAATTGCATATTCAAAATCAACATTCAACGCCAAATCTTCAAATTCTTTATGTAGAAAAAACTCCAACTGGCTCGCATCAATTACATCCTCCATATTGACAATGTAATAGTTAGAAGATACTGGAGTAATTAGATTTTTCAAAGGCAGGACACTTTTATTCAAATCCGAAAGATCTTCCGCTACCCTCCTCAATGCAATATTTATCGTCCGATGAAAATCCTGTTCTCGAAGATCCCAGATCTTCATAACCCAATAAGACTGAACCGCTATGATACTAATGATCGCCATTGCACCAAGAACCACAACCCGTCTTATCGTACTATTTTTCACTAAAAATTGTTTTACTTAATAAACTCCAAAGACATCAACATGTTTCACCTATCTAACCTCTCTCCTTTCACTCCTCACCAAAGTTACACTCTTCTAAGGTAGCTTAAAAATTGATTAACAGCTCATTAACAATTATTGAATTCTCATTAACAGCAAACGACTAAAAGTGCCAATATATTTGTATCGACAGAATGTGTACACCATTCATTTCAAAAAACCCAAAATCTAATAATACTTAGATTTTAAAAATTCAATCTTTATTATGAAAAATTTATTTGCTATATCATTTCTAATGATGACCTTCTGTTTTACAACTTTAAATGCGCAAAACGCAATTACTGTTAGTAACCCGATAGAAGTAGAAGAATCTGCAAAACCTTTAATCTCCTGGGATCAAACTACTTTCGAGTTTGGAACAATAGACCAAAATGTTCCTGCTAAAGCTAAGTTCATTTTAACTAATAATAGTGATCAACCATTATTATTAAAAGAAGTAAAACCATCTTGTGGATGTACGGTTCCTGCTTATGATCAAAACCCCATTTTACCTGGTGAATCAACAGAGATCAAAGCAACTTATAATGCAAAGAAAGTTGGAAAATTTACAAAGAGCATCAAAGTTACTACTAACTTAAATGACAAACCTATCCTTTTAACGATCAAAGGAGAAGTAATTAAAACAAAAAGCTAATTCCCTTTCATTTCCCTGACTCAAGAGGTGACATCAGCTCACCTTTTGAGTTTTTCATTTTAAAAAACCTCTACTGACCTCCCGTTAAAAAGAACACACAAAGTCCTGACTCATAATTTTGCCAAACCAATGCCTTTTTTGTAAATTACCCCCATTATGAAAGGAGGATTTTTCACGAGGCTAATACTTCTACTTGGTCTGACCGCATTCAGTTTTCCACATTCAGCATTTGCCCAGGATGGATCGAATCCTTTTGACCTACAGCATCGTGTTCCTAAAAAATCAATAACAAGCGATACAACTGAATTAGATCAATCGAATCCTTTTGATATAGATACTCGAAAAACATCTCCTCAAGAACCTGATCAAACTGAAACTTCTACTCCTTCAGCTAAGGAAAACCCTTTTGATATTAATCGTGTAAAATCATCTAAAAATAAAAAATCCCAACCAGCACCTGTTATTTCAGAAGCTCCAATCAAAAGAATCCAAAAACCCAAAGAATCAAGAAATCGAATATTATTCTGGCCTATTCTAAGTATGATGATCATTCTGGCCTTATTGGTTACGCTATATCGGTCACTTATCGGAAAAATCTATCGGGCATTTACCAATGAGAATATTCTAAAACTGCTTCAAAGGGAACAAAGTACGTTCATTTCAGTTCCTTATTTGTTTCTTTACGCCTTATTTTTTATCAGTGCAGGGATTTTTATCTTCCAATTAGCTTATTATTATGAGACAATATCTTTTGATCTTAGCAACTTAATGTACTCTATTTTTGGAGTAACTGCCTTCTTTTTACTAAAGCACCTCGTTTTAAAAATAATTGAAATAATTTTCCCTATCTCCAAAGAAATAAAACTTTATAGCTTCACAATCATTATTTTTAGTATTATATTAGGTTTTTTACTAATACCATTCAATGTTTTCATTGCGTTTGCACAAGAATCTCTTACTCCAATTGGAATTATCGGGGCATTTCTAACCATTGGGATCGTCTACCTTTTCAGAAGCCTGAGAGGAATTTTTATTGGAAGTAAGTTTTTAGCGTTTCATAAATTTCATTTTTTTATGTACCTTTGTGCCGTCGAAATCGCTCCTATGATAATTTTAGTTAAAATACTGTTGAACGGAGCTAATGTTCATTAAGGTTTCGTAAAAAAAATCATTCTGAATGGCTATAAATGGAAAAGCTGTGGGTGAAACTTACAAGAAGATTAAAAGTATATTAATCTCACAACCTAAGCCAGAACGATCCCCTTATTACGACCTAGAAAAGAAATATGGTTTACAAATTGATTGGCGTCAATTTATTCAAGTAGAACCAGTTTCTTCTAAAGATTTTCGTAAAAACCGGATTCGTCCTGATGACTACTCTGCTATCATTTTCACTAGCAAAAATGCTATTGATCATTTCTTCAGAATATGCGAAGAGATGCGCATTAAGATGTCCCAAGAGACCAAGTATTTTTGTATCTCTGAAGCGATAGCTAATTACCTTCAAAAATTTATTGTTTACCGAAAACGTAAAGTTTTCACTGGTAAAAGAAAGATCACAGATCTGAAGTCCTACTTATTAAAGTATAAGGCTACAGAAAAATTCTTAATGCCATGCTCTAATCTTGGTGCTAAGAGTGTTTCTGCATTCCTTGACGAACTTGAGCTGGACTGGCAAGATGCAATGATGTATCAGACAGTAAGCAGCGATCTTTCTGACTTAAGTGATGTACTCTATGATGTGTTGGTATTTTTCAGCCCATTAGGTATTACCTCACTTTATGAAAACTTTCCAGAATTTAAGCAAAACGAAACCAGGATTGCTGTTTTTGGAAATAGCACCTCCAAAGCGGTTACAGAAAGAGGCTTGAATATAAACATTCATGCTCCAGCTCCTGATACACCATCTATGACTATGGCACTTGAAAAGTACCTTAAGGTCTCGAATGAATAACATTTGAATTTTACTACTCAAAATATTTTAAACTGCTACGAACTTTTCCAGATCGTAGCAGTTTTTAGTTTAGGGAATATACAAAACTATAAATCTATGATCCAAAACCTCAAACATCAGCTCAGCAAAGATCTTCCAGGCAGACCAGCACAATACAAAATGGCACATGCTGTTCGAGTAAATTATCCACCCCCACCTGCTGACGCAAGAGTAGCTTGTGTACTCAATTTGCTATATCCTAAAGATAAAGACTGGCATATCGTGCTTATTGAACGAATGTCTACTCACAAAGATGATCGACATAGTGGTCAGATTAGTTTTCCGGGAGGAGGACTTGAACCTTCCGACCTTAGCCTTTCTGCTGGTGCTTTACGTGAAGCTAATGAAGAAGTAGGGATAATACCTGAAGATGTAGAACTTCTAGGCCAATTAACTGATATTTACATTCCTGTCAGCAATTTCTTAGTTCATCATTTTGTTGGAAAACTTGATTATACTCCTGATTTTATTCCACAACCTTCAGAAGTGAAATCAATACTTGAAGTTCCGCTAGATCATCTTAGAGATCCTAAAACAATCCAAAGAAAAGATTTAAAAATCTCTAGTAAAATTACCTTAAAAGATGTCCCTTACTATAATATAAATGATCATGTTGTTTGGGGAGCCACTGCAATGATGCTTAGCGAATTCTTAGAAGTTGTTAAAAAGACTTAGACATAAACTCCTGTTAGCAATTCATGATTCTCCGCCTTACGACAACAATTAGGGTTTTACTCCTTCAACTCCGCTAAAATTCGTAATTTTGCACTTTAATTAAGTGAATAATGCTTTTTTAAACCAAATTGACCAATATCCACACCAATGGAAAAAATTACACCTTACCAACCTACCAATAAAGTAAGAATTGTTACTGCTGCGTCTCTATTTGACGGCCATGATGCTGCTATAAATATAATGCGTAGAATTATGCAAAGCTCTGGAGCAGAAATCATCCACCTTGGACATAATCGCTCTGTTCAAGAGATTGTAAATTGCGCTATCCAGGAAGATGTTCAGGGAATCGCTTTGACTTCTTACCAAGGAGGTCATAATGAATTTTTCAAATACATGCATGATCTTTTGAAAGAAAATGGAGCTGGTCATATTAAGATATTTGGCGGCGGCGGTGGAACGATACTTCCTAGTGAAATTAAAGAATTGCACGATTATGGAATCTCTCAAATTTTCTCTCCTGATGATGGCAGAAAGATGGGACTCCAGGGGATGATTAATGAAGTGATCAAACAATGTGATTTCCCTATGGGTATGAATCTCAATGGTGAATTAAAATCTATTTCTAAAAAAGAACCAAAAGCTATAGCAAGGCTTATCACTGCTGTTGAAAATTTTCCAGAGGAAAATAAAAAATGGTTGGAAGATGTTCAAAAAAAGGTTGAAACTAAAAATATCCCAGTACTTGGAATCACAGGAACAGGAGGTGCTGGAAAATCAAGCTTGGTAGACGAATTAGTTAGAAGATACCTTTTGGATTTTGAAGATAAAACAATTGCAATCATCTCTGTCGATCCATCAAAAAGAAAAACAGGAGGAGCCTTACTAGGTGATAGAATTAGAATGAACTCTATTAACCAAGATCGTGTCTATATGCGATCTCTTGCAACTCGACAATCTAATCTCGCATTATCAAAACACGTTCAGGCTGCTGTAGATATTTTAAAAGCATCTGAATTTGATTTGATCATTTTAGAAACCTCTGGCATCGGTCAATCAGATACAGAAATAGTTGATCATTCTGATGTTTCACTCTACGTTATGACACCAGAATACGGAGCAGCTACTCAATTAGAAAAAATTGACATGCTTGATTTCGCTGACATGATTGCAATCAACAAATTTGATAAACGTGGAGCACAGGATGCACTGAGAGATGTGAAAAAACAATACCAGAGAAACCATCAACTTTGGGAAGCAGCAACAGATACAATGCCTGTCTTTGGAACTATCGCTTCGCAATTCAATGATCCAGGGATGAATACTTTGTATCGAAACCTGATGGATACTATTGTTGAAAAAACAAAAAGCAATTTTAAATCCGACCTAGATTCCAAAGAAGGAGAAAGCGAAAAGATTTTCATTATTCCTCCTGCTCGGACACGATACCTTTCTGAGATTTCTGAAAATAATAGACAGTATGATCGCTGGGTAGAAAACCAATGTGAGATTGCTCGAAAACTTTTTGGCCTCCAACAATCTATCCAAGCAATTGAAAAACAAGAGTCTGTTGAAAACAAGGAAACAATTATCTCTGGCTTAGAAAAAGCTTATGAAGATTTATCTCTTGACCTAGATGGCCAATGCAAAAGGATCCTTGACAATTGGAAGCGAAGAAAGAAAATTATTACGGAGATGAGTTTGTTTACAAAGTAAGAGATCGAGAATTAAAGTTCCTACTTTTACTACTTCACTATCGCATTCCAGAATTCAAAGGGTATCACTTCCTAAGTTTAAAGATTGGGGCGAAATCCTTCGCTGGGTTTTACAAGAAAATGTACCTGGTGAATTTCCATTTACTGCAGGTGTTTTTTCCATTCAAAAGAAAAGGAGAAGACCCAACCAGGATGTTTGCCGGAGAAGGCGGACCAGAACGAACTAATCGAAGATTCCACTATCTATCTTCTGACATGCCAGCCAATAGATTGTCGACCGCTTTTGACTCTGTAACGCTTTACGGGGAAGACCCTGATCATAGACCTGACATCTATGGTAAGGTAGGAAACTCAGGAGTTAGCATCTGCTGTCTGGATGATGCTAAAAAATTATACTCTGGTTTTGATCTTTGTGACCCGAAGACTTCCGTCTCTATGACAATCAATGGACCAGCGGCTACGATTTGTGCTTTCTTTATGAATGCAGCTATTGACCAACAGTGTGAGATGTATATTAAAGAACATGGATTGGAAGATAAAGTAGAAGCAAAACTTAAAGAACTTTATGACGATAACAACCTAACTAGGCCACAATATATAGGAGAGATTCCAGAAGGTAATAATGGTCTTGGTTTAATGTTGCTAGGTCTAACTGGGGATCAAATCTTAGACCCGGAGACTTATGCTCCTCTTAAAGCAAAAGCTTTATCTGCGGTTCGTGGTACTGTCCAAGCAGACATACTTAAAGAAGATCAAGCTCAGAACACTTGCATTTTTTCTACAGAGTTTTCTCTAAAACTCATGGGAGATGTTCAACAATATTTTATTGATCATAATGTTAGAAACTTCTACTCGGTTTCTATTTCAGGATACCACATTGCAGAGGCTGGAGCAAATCCAATTTCTCAGCTAGCCTTCACTCTAGCAAACGGTTTTACTTTCGTAGAATATTACGTTTCCAGAGGAATGGATGTCAACAAGTTTGCACCAAACTTATCTTTCTTCTTTTCAAATGGAGTTGATCCAGAATATGCAGTCATAGGAAGAGTAGCTAGAAGGATTTGGGCAAAAGCAATGAAGTTGAAATACAAAGCGACTGATCGTTCTCAAAATTAAAATATCATATCCAAACATCTGGAAGATCACTTCATGCTCAAGAGATTTCTTTTAATGATATTAGAACAACTCTTCAAGCACTTTATGCTATTTACGACAACTGCAACTCGCTACACACTAATGCATACGACGAAGCGATCACCACACCAACAGAAGAAAGTGTTCGTCGAGCAGTAGCTATCCAAATGATTATCAATCATGAACTAGGATTAGCGAAAAATGAAAACCCAATGCAAGGGTCCTTTATTACAGAAGAGTTAACAGATCTTGTAGAAGAAGCAGTGCTTTTAGAATTTGATCGAATTACGGAACGTGGAGGTGTTCTTGGTGCAATGGAGACTATGTATCAACGTGGAAAAATCCAAGATGAGAGTTTACATTATGAAACGCTCAAACACACAGGCGAACTTCCACTGATTGGTGTAAACACTTTTCTTTCGAAAGATGGATCTCCTACAATTATTCCAAAGGAAGTTATCCGAGCAACAACCGAAGAAAAAGAAGACCAAATCAAAACACTGCAAACGCTTAAAGCTGCAAGTAAAGATATAGACTCAGCTAGTCTATTAAAAAAATTACAACAAGTATCTGTCAGCAATGAGAATATTTTTGACCAATTGATGGAAACCGCGAAGTATTGCTCTCTTGGACAAATTACAAATGCTTTGTTTGAAGTAGGTGGTCAGTACAGAAGAAATATGTAAATAAAAAATCCCTATCTTCATAAAATCATTTTAAAAACAAAATACATAAACATGGTTCGCTCAATAATCCTTCTTCTTTGTATATGCTCTATCGTTGCTTGCTCCGATCCCGAAACAGCTGACACTACTAAAATTGCTGCCGCCGCAGTAAACAAAACAGAGGAAAAACCTGAAAGAAAAGGAACTGCAAATCCTCCAGCCAAAGTAGAGGAAGAGGATCGTAAAATAGAATTAGACAAAATCAAACTCCCTGATGGTTTCAAAATGAAGTCTATGCCGATAAAGTAAAAAATGCTCGTTCTATGTCGCTAAGTCCTAATGGGACGCTTTTTGTTGGCTCTATGCGTAAAGGAAATGTATACGCTATCGTTGATAAGGATGGCGATCAAAAAGGGGAACAAGTTTATACAATAGCAAAAGGCTTGAACACACCAAACGGTGTTGCTTTCAAAGATGGAAGTCTTTACGTAGCAGAGATTAACCGCATTCTTAGGTTTGATGATATTGAAAACAAATTAGACAATCCTGGCGAGCCCGTTGTAGTTTACGACAAGTATCCAACAGAAACTCATCACGGTTGGAAATACATTGCTTTTGGACCAGATGGAAAACTTTATGTTCCTGTTGGTGCCCCTTGCAACATCTGCGAATCAGAAGACAAAGTTTTTGCTTCAATTACAAGAATGGATCCTGACGGAAGCAATATGGAAGTTGTACAGCATGGTGTACGAAACACCGTTGGATTCAATGGCATCCAGACAACAAAGAACTTTGGTTTACAGATAACGGTCGCGATTGGCTAGGTGATGACCTCCCTGCTTGCGAAGTTAATCATGCACCTAAAGACGGAATGCACTTTGGTTATCCTTACTGTCATCAAGGAGATTTTAAAGATCCTGAGTTTGGAGAAAAGCGCTCTTGCGATGAGTTTACACCACCAGCTCAAAACCTAGGTGCTCACGTTGCGCCACTTGGCATTGAGTTTTATACTGGAAATAGTTTTCCTAAAAAATATGCTAAACAAATATTTGTTGCAGAGCATGGTTCTTGGAATAGAAGTAAAAAAAGTGGCTACCAAATTTCTTTACTTACTTTAGAAAATAACAAAGTCGTTTCATACGAGCCTTTCATCACTGGGTGGATGGATCAAGCAGCAGACTCTGTATGGGGAAGACCTGTCGATATCGAATGGCTGCCTGATGGTTCGATGTTGATTTCTGATGATTATGCGAATGCGATTTACCGAGTGAGTTACAAAGGGTAAAAGTTTGATTTTAAAATGCAGGTAAAGCAATATCATAAGATCAAGGATTTCTTTCAGGAGAACCTGGCTTTCCTAGAACAAGAAGAAGCAGTTAATAATCTTCTTATAGGGATTCCTTTTTCTATGATGGGCGAAAAAGAAAAAGAGAATCCACCAAACTTGTTTTCAGTCCTTGATCAAAATGGGGCCGTTGTATTTTCTATGGTTCAGACTTCTCCTAAAAACTTTTTGATTTATGGAAAAGCTACAAGTTCTAATGCTGCATTGGGAAAACTTATTCCAATTTTAAAAGAAAAAAACATCAAAGCCACTGGCGTAATTGGAAAAAAAGAATTAGCCCTTTCTTTTGCTGAAATCTGGCAAAAACATACCCTAGAAAATTGGAGAATAAACTTCAAACAACTAATCTATCAACTGGATGAAATAAAAGCAATTCCTTTATCAAATGGAAAACTAAGAAAAGCAATTATCAGTGATCTTCCTATTCTCGAAAACTGGTTTTTTAATTTTTTAAAAGACGCAATGAATAGTAACGATTTAGAAGAAGCAAAAGCATTGGCAAAATCTAAAATCGAATCAGGAACTTTATACTCTCTGGGAAGATGAGGAACCTGTATCTATGGCTGCTATTGCTAGACCAAGTCGAAATGGTATTACAGTCAACTACGTTTACACGCCTCCGGAATCAAGAGGCAAAGGATATGCAAGTAGTTGTGTCGAAAAGATGAGTGAATTGATGTTAGAACATTATAAATTCTGTTGTTTATTTACTGATGCTACAAATCCAACCTCCAACAAGATTTATCAAAACATCGGCTACTACCCTATCGCTGAATTCCGTGAAATACGCTTTACCTCTTGACTGTAATCCATGCAAGTAGAAATCCTTTTTCAAGATGAACACCTAGTTGCAATTAATAAGCCTAATGGTTTACTAGTTCACCGTTCTTCCATAGCAAGTCAGGAAACGATTTTCGCATTACAAATAGTTAGAGATCAAACGAAAAGGAAAGTCTACCCCATCCACCGGCTAGATCGAAAAACTTCCGGAGTTTTAGTTTTTGCTTTTAGTTCAGAGATTGCAAAATCTTTACAAGATCAATTTAATGGCATAGTATTTCAAAAAAATATTTGGCAATTACCAGAGGTTATTTCCCAGAAGAAATTGAAGTGAATTATCCTCTCACAAATGATAGGAACAAAACTCAAGATGCAGTTACATTTTTTAAAAGACTAAAAACTTCAGAGCTAAACATCTCATTAGGAAAACATTCAACTTCGAGATATTCGCTAATTCAAGTATTTCCCAAAACTGGCAGGATGCATCAAATTAGAAAACATTGCAATCACTTACGCCATCCCATAATTGGTGATCGACCTCATGGATGTAATAAGCAAAATAAATTATTTAAAGAACGATGGAATATGATGACGATGCTATTGCATGCCGAAGAGTTGAACCTTAAGCATCCAGTAACCGGCGAAGAGTTAGTATTGAAGGCTAAACTTAACCAGGAGTTTTTGAGAATGAAAGAAGTGTTGAATCTTTAGTTTTTTGAGGTCAAAAATTTCCACAAAAAAAAGCGCTCTTTTATCGCTAATCCTTTACTATTTTAGGAAAGTCCATTATCTCCAATAATTTTCGGAGGCTTTCTTGATTTTTCGGTAGGTAAAAAGAATTTAAAATATTTTCTTTCTCTCTTTTAGTTAAATGGAAGGTGAGTGATGCTCTTTCATTATTCTTTCCGGGGTGATAGATAAACCGAATAATTTCAAAATTATCTTCTCCAAGTAGATCATAAATAAATCCCAGACTATTATCATGTTCATAATCCTGAAGATTCATAATCTGTCCAGCGATGCCCAATGGATTAAGCATTGTTTCAAGTACGCCCCCTTCATTTGACGAATTAATCTCTTCTATTTTATCCAGGCTACTAATTTGAACTAGTACGACTCCTGAAGTATTTTCCTTAATCCAATCTTTAAAAACCTGTACAAATCTAGTCGCAGAATTAATTCCATAATTATCTCTAAATCCAGCGTCCATTACTTCGAGACCAGGCTCACTCGGCAAATACACATTGGGCAAAATATACGGATAGGTTGCATTCATTCGAAGAGCTGTTGAAAATAACATATTTTCTGCTCCATGCTCTGCGAATACTTTTCCAAAGTCAACGGCATCGATCTCCAGAATCTCTCGTTTTTCAACACCAATCGGAGCTATTGTCATAAAAGAAACGCCATGAGGAGAGATAATCATTCTTCGACCATCATTTACAATAGAAGGTGTAACATAAAGCATTGGGATATCTCCTCGTCTCTATCGCTCGATAATCTCCAATTGTTTTAGTGAAAGCATTATTGGTGTTTTCGTTGAGTTGCTTTTCGAAAATATATCCTCTATCTTTTTTGTAAACATGACCTCCGGTTTCAAAAGTTGTCCAAGGGAGAAAAAGGTCATTAGACACGATGGTAAAGGTCAAAGAATTTAAAAGATCTTTTGAAATATTATCTATGTATTTTCGATCATAAACATTAAGTCCTTTCTCTTTTATACGTTGCAAATAAACTTCTCTTAGATAAGAAGCGCCAATCATTCCTCCTGAAGCTCCAGTAATCAAGGCTGTATTCTCCATCAATCTTCCTTGGGTCAGGCTATCTGTCCTCTGCATCACTTGCA
>CANNZV010006535.1:0-17208 GCA_947561585.1 Caprella mutica | reverse complement strand
GGGGGGGGGCGTCACCTTGAAGACTGGCACTCTCAGTGCTATACTGCTAACGTCTCCTCGGGAGACGATCAACATGGGGCTGTATTGCTTTGACATGTGGACTTTAATATTTGAACCTGCGAGTCGTCTGACATGGCGTTACCGTGTCATTTTACAATAATTGCAAAAAACAATTTTGTTGCTATGGTTAGCGGTCTTCGGAACGTAAACCTAGCGCCAGCACTAGCAGCCTAGCTCCTAGTGCCATCGGTTGATGGACACCTGATACATCTGTTCCGGTGCTATATACATCAGGTTAGACGATCTGAATCGGATGTTGTTCGTTTCGTTGAAACTTTTGACATCACCTCGAGCAGCTACTTTGTTTATTTGTAGAGCTGCAGAGTAATTAAATAGACTACACTCGTAGACGGACAGGTATTACCATATGGACGCGGCTTCAACGTCGCCAGCTCCACCAAGAATTTTAAAAGCCAGCTTTACGCTGGTTTTTTGAATTATTGCGAGCTGGCGACTTTGAAGCCGACTTCTGCGAGAGCATAGATGGCTCACGACTCGACAAACGCGCAGAAGCTTGCTTCGAGCACCAGATCAAAGCATATCGATTTTAGTCAGCAAGCATCATAAGCTCTAACCCCTCATGCAGCGCAATCGACTCACCCCGATGCCCTCCGGTAATTCCAAAATAGACTGAAAGCCATGGTCTGGCGTGGTTATCAAATCTTGCTCTGGGTTAAAGTCCGTAATCATGCGAATACTATTATATTTATCGTCTTATAAGTCAAATAAATGCATGGACATTGACCCCTGTGCCCTTCTCTGTTAATATACGGCCAAGGTAGCAACAAATTTTAAGGAGCAGCGCAATTAAGAAAAAACGGCGTTTCGAAGACAAGCGTGATAAAACACGCGTTAACGGAGCAATCAGAGCACCAGAAGTACGAGTCATTGAAAGTGATGGTTCTCAAGCTGGAGTTATGAGTAGCCGCGACGCCTTACAGCTTGCGCGCAATCAAGATCTCGATCTTATTGAAGTATCCCCAAGCGCTACCCCGCCAGTCGTGCGTATTGCCGACTTCGGTAAGTACAAGTACGAAAAAACAAAACTCAAGCAAAAGAATCGCAAGAACCAGGTCAAAAGTGATCTCAAGCAGATTAGAATGGGCCTAAAAATCGGTGAACACGACCTTGATATCAAGGTTAAGAAGATCCGTGAGTTCCTCGAAGAGGGACATAAGGTGAAAATCAGTGCATTCTTCCGTGGACGTGAAATGGCGCATAAGGAAATTGGCCACCAACTCCTCGAGAAAGTAGCTGGAAAGATCGAAGATATTGCGATTGTCGAAAGCAGACCAGTATTTGCTGGCAGGCATTTATCAATTCAAGTAAGGAGAAGTTCAAGTGCCAAAACTAAAGAGTCATAGTGGTGCCAAGAAGCGCATCAAAGTTAGCGGAACCGGCAAACTCCTTCGCCGTCACGCGTCCAAAGGCCATTTCTTAAGCAAGAAATCTGGCGGCCGGAAACGTGAATTTACGAAGGACCACGCCGTTCACTCAACCCAAGAAAAGACAGTACGCAAGATGTTGGGCGGAAAGGTTTAATTTATGAGAAGTACATCAGCAGTCCCACGGCGCAATAAGCACCGAAAAATGATCAAAGCTGCAAAGGGCATGCAGCATAACCGACGAACTAGCTACCGAGCTGCGAAGCAAGGTGTTACTCGATCACTGCAATACGCATACCGAGATCGTCGAAACAAGAAGCGCGATTTCCGTGCACTATGGATTCAGCGAATTAACGCTGGAACCCGTGAACACGGCATGAGCTATTCGCTCTTTATCAACGGCCTCAAGAAGGCAAACGTTGAAATTGACCGAAAAATACTTGCAGAACTTGCAGTAAATGAGCCGAAAGCATTTGAAGAGCTTGTGAAGCTCGCTCAAAAGTAAGATTTAGCTTAGTAAACAAAAACACCCGGGATTATCCGGGTGTTTTTGTTTACTAGTTTGCTATAGGTAGCGGGAATTCATCGGCATATTTACCGAGGAGTTGATCGGCAATAGCTGCTTCAGGTAAAAAATCGCCCCCACTCACGCCCCCGAGCATGCCCATGAATGGTGCTATATGACTAGCAACTGTCGTTAGCAAGACAGCCTGCCGAACCGCAAGGCCAGCATTGTCGCCGGCATCGAGCTCTAGAGGCGAGCCCTCACTAAAGGCAGGCCAGACAGACGAGACTGGAGGTAGGCCGATAGAATTAATTGAATACCGTACCGCACTGAAGCCAACCAGGCGGTGAATACCGGCTCCCTGATACAACTCGTCGCTCTCTATAACCTCAGTGCACAGTGTGACGATCCTGTTGGCGCCGTACTGAATAGTACGCTCAGCTTTACGTTCGTCGTTCTGGAGATCAAGAGGCTTAACCCCCTCCAAAACGGCACTCCTTATGCCGCCATCATTGCTCTGATCCACTCCCGTAAGACGACCCTCTACATTTGCATCAAAAATGCGCTGTGCGTCATTCATAACTCTTTTTTTAGCCCGAGCACGAGAAAATATCATAAATATATTATACAACTTTAAATATTATTAATCAAGCGTCACGTAATGGCTCAATAGCTTTGCAACACTAAAAGCTGGCTGTTCTACACTGTAAGTTACCACAACTAAACAGGAGAACAGCCAGCATGAGCTATTCTAGCAACCCACTACTACCAAAAGCGAGAGCGGATGCAATTCGTCTGCTCGTGGAAGCGAAGCTTCCCATGAGCATAGCTGCACGTAAGTGCGGCGTACACCGCAGCACCTTATGGAGATGGTACAAGCGTTGGCTTGCACTTGAGTACACTGGTCACATAAGCAAGATCCCCACAAGAAGTAGCAGACCTCACTCACACCCACAATCTGTGAGCGATGGCGTTATTAACCATATCTTTGTGCTTCGCAGGAGGTATGGTCGCTGCGCGACCATTATTCATGCCTATTGCATGCGAGAAGGCACTCAGGTGTCTCTTAGTACTGTACGGAGAATACTAACTAGATTAGGCTTCACTGCAGGCAAGAAGAAATGGAAAAGACAAGACAAGCCTCTTCTCAAGAGACCAGAGGTGCATGAGCAAGGAGATCTTGTGCAGACAGATGTAGTACATCTCACCAGCCCTCTCAGCAAGTACCAGTACAAGAGGGTCTATTTGTACACAGCCATAGACCTCTACTCTCGTTGGGCTTACGCCGAATACCACACCAGTATTAGTGCCACCAAGAGTGTGCGCTTCATTGAGAGGGCGCAAGAAGCCGCAGGCTTCCGCTTCTCTCTTGTCCAAGCAGACAACGGTGCAGAGTTTGGCAGGACATTTGAGCGTGGCCTAGAGCAGCAAGACATAAAGGTCAGGCACTCACGAGTGCGTAGACCGAATGACAATGCTCACATAGAGCGCTTTAACAGGACCATACAGGAGGAATGTATTGGCTCCGCCAATCCATTCACTGACAAAGTAGCAGCAAAGATACCAGGATACCTTGCGTATTACAACAACGAAAGGCTACACTTGGGCCTAGAGTGCAGAACACCGCAGGAGGTGTTGCAAAGGTCTTGAACTAATTACGGCGTCATGATGTGCTATACTTTATCCGGTTACACAAGTGGTCGCCAGCACTTCGGTGCTGGAGGAAAGTCCGGACAGCACAGGGCAAGGACAGTCGCTAACGGCGACCGTAGGAAACTATAGGGAAAGTGCCGCAGAGACAATACAGCAACTCAAGTCTTCGGATTTTGATGCTTAAGGTGAAAAGTGACCGTAAAACGGTTTTTGCCACTGGTGACAGTGAGCAATGGTAAACCCTGTCCGCTGCAAGGGATATGTCTTCATTAGCCGGCCCGGCGAAGGCTTTCACAGGGGTTAAACCCTACGATTCCGCTCGAGCTCATGAGCAATCATGTAACCCCTTAACAGTACCGTTTGGAGAATAATTTGATGTATAAATTTCTCAGGTAATTTTTCTCTGAGCGAGGCATACCCTCAAGATGCGCCGAAGGAAGAAAAAGTTAGCTGCGATATTTACATTATTTCAGACTGCACTGTTAAGGGGTTATTAGAGCCTAGATAGATGATCACTCGCGACAAGATCCGGCTTATCGTGTAGCCACCAATTAACTCAAGCTACGGCTTGAGTTTTTTAGTGCTGAGTTTCCACGTCAGGGACGTAGCCAAAATCAACACATTCATCCACCAGCCCCTGGACTGCGGCCCGTAGGTGTGGCATCGACGAAGCTCCAATACCCCTTATATCGACCGCATCGATACCACCTTTCGGACCAGTAGCATCCCTTGTAAAGCGTAGCACGGCAGCCAGATTGCCTATCTCAATCGTCGCATCCCAACTTACTTTTCCGTATCTGTACTCCGGATCTTCGCCCGGGAACACCCCTTGTATTAGTGGCCTACATGGATGGTCAGATCGCAGCTCGTCTGCTGAGCTATGGAGGCGAATAAGCGCATTCCAAATTCTCGATGCACCCTGGGCGTCAGCTCCCTGCTCTATCAGATGATCCCTAAATTCCAAGCCCCCAATCGCTCGGCTGGGAAAATCATCGAGCAAGAATTCAGCCATTCTTGCCTTGACGGGCATCAAGTACAATATTCACCTGCGCATCGGCAAGAGTGTTATATTCTCGCCGGACATGCGTGAAGGTTACTTTTTCAAAGTCCTTCGCAAGCTCTTTGATAGCCTCATGGATTGGCCATAAATCACGATTTTTAATCTTCCAAACACCGTTCATCTGATTTACAACAAGCAGGCTATCGATGTAGAAATCTAGGTATTTTGGGTTAAATTTCTTAGCTTCTTCAAGCGCCAGCTTGACTGCTTGGTACTCCGCCTGGTTGTTTGTGGTAATTCCAAGATACTCTCCGCCTTCATCAATAACGGTCTTATCTGTTGTCATAATCACATAGCCAGATGCGCTAGGACCAGGGTTACCACGCGACCCACCATCGGTGAAGACATCAAGCTGGTCAGATTCCGTTGTAATATTTTCACGCTTTTCCTTCTTCATTGGGACTTCAAGGGCCGTCAATGCTTCGGGCCAGACATCCTCCCGGGTATCACTTCGAGATATTTCAATTTCTTCGCCACTCGGCTTAATTCCGATTACTGCAAGCTCACGACGGATCAAAGCCATGCCGCGCTCAATAGCGATTTTGGTTGCTGATTCTTTTGGGTTTTCTTGTGATTTAGTCATTAGTCTAAGTGTAAGCTAGCGCGCTTAAACCAACAAGCCCTAGTTCAATAAGGACACTACTGCTTATCGTTTACTGAGTTATTTAGGAGCTCTTTACTGGAAGTGACCGTAAGGCGATCATTGGAATTTGACCCTGAGGATGTATATAATTTAACGTAGCAATAACTCTTAACTCCTGCTGCCCTAATGACGACACCAAGCCCGCTGACCCATGGCCTATATGGAGGCTTCTCGCTATATCCAGCAAGAAATCACTGAACGTGCTCCTCGCCTCTGTGTCTAAAAATATGCAGATTAACCAATACAATAAACAGCAAATATGGGACACGAAAAATATAATCAGAATCAATAGCTCATCCATGGCGGCAGCATAGTCTATCTGCTAAAATGGGCAAATTCACTTTTTAAACGGATTGTCTTCAAATGTTATGTGGCTCAGTTTCTGGTAGGCTTCACTTCTAGATATATCGTACACTTCCATATAAACATCGATTACTGAAGTAATTCGTTTTTCATCCCAGGAAACACCAAGTAGCTCAGATATTCGCTTAACTTCTGATTCTGAAGTTGCTTCGATCTCAATATATGTGTCGAGCCCCGGCCAGGTATCAATTTCTACCTCAGCACCTTCAAGATGCCAGGTCTCTCTCTTGTTCTCCTGGTAATTGGTAGCCAGCAAGCCAGCTTGTTCGAGCACTTCGATGGTAGCATCAAAATTTTCAACAATTGTATCGGTTTCCTTCTGATCAGATAATGACCCAGAACTCATGGCATGCACTTTTGCGCTGAGTCGCACAATATTGCCCTCATCACGAACTCGTATCAAATGCGCCTTCATATCTTCGTTCATATCCGCGCCAAATAAAACGCGGCGCATCAATCGCTCAGGCACTGCAAGTTCAGCGCCAACTTCTTCTAGTTTTGCTCGAATCCCGTCCTTGGTAATATCTAAAAATTTTGCTTCGAATTCAGTCTTCATACATATCAGTATATCACTGCGGCTGCATATAGTCGCATTGCCAGCCGTACTACACCAAAAGGCACAAGTAAGCAAAAAGGCCGACATCAGGAAATGTCGACCTTCTTTATCATATCTACTGACGCTAACCGGTAACTTGCCCTGGTTTTATCAACCAAGTGGGTTTCCTCATAGTGTACGCCACGGCGACACAGGATATTGGAGTCCCGATGCAATAGAGTTCAGGAAATTAATCCGATTAACCTTACTCAGTAGAACATCTATATAGTACCAACTACCCCCGTTTTTGTCACTATGAAAATTGTCACACGAGCGCGATGATACGGCCTAATTAGATACTGAAAGGCCTACCCAGAATGAGCTCTGCGATGAAAATAATTGCATCAGATACGGCTGGAGCTATGAAGCGGAAGCCTACAATATAGAACAACACTATTCCCATAATTCCTAAGCTCTCTATTTGCTTCATGATATTCCTGACAGGATCCGGCGCAAAAGCATAAAGAACCCGAGACCCATCAAGCGGTGGCCAAGGAATCATGTTAAACACAAAGAATGACAGATTGACTAGCATGAAAAATTCAAGCGTATCAGCAATCGTGCCAGTGAAGACAAAACGGGCCCAAAGCCCAGCCAAAGTCGCCAAACCAAGGTTCGTAAGAGGCCCCGCAAAAGCAACCAGCGCCGCTCCAAACTCCTCATACTTTACCCTGTACGGGTTAAATGGCACTGGTTTCGCAGCACCGATTGGTATACCCGTTGCCACGTATAGCGCAAGAGGCATAATAATTGTCAGGAAGGGATCGATATGGGCCAGCGGATTAAATGTCAGTCTCCCCTGCCTCTGAGCAGTATCGTCGCCAAGCCAAAAACTGGTAAAGGCGTGCATAGCCTCATGAAGAGTCATTGAAATTAGTATCGAGCCCAGGACTATAATGATTGCTATAATATCTACTGTTTCCATCCAATAATTATAGCAGTCCAGGCTAAAGAGTGCTAACGCTGAATACCGAAACAGGCAATTTTTGCGCAACTCAAATAGCTGCAAAGATTTGTAGGGAGGACCATTGTTGACAACAGAGGTGATAAAAGGTAATATAGCTTAGATTAAGTTAGTGGAAAATTATATGTCACAAATTTGCGATATGACCGGAAAAGGAAAGCAGTACGGAAACTCTGTACCTTTCTCACAGAAAAAGACCAAGAAAGTCTGGAAGCCAAATCTTCAGAAGAAGACTTTTGTTATGGATGGCAAGAAAGTTACTATGAAACTTTCAACTACTGCTATTCGTACGCTCAAGAAAAAGGGCGTTCTTTAAGAGCTGATTGCCCCAAGAAATAAGGCGGGTGACTAGCACTCGCCTTTTTTTATTATGAAAATTCTTAACTACCTAACCGTACAGGAGCTCAATAACGGGTGCCACGACGCGTTCGAAAAAGCTCCTCCTGGGTCAATCGATGAAGCAATTGCCAACTCATTTGTCGAGGGTTTCAGCATCGAGCGCCCCGAAATTATTGCGTACCACTGGTAGCTCTGTGGTCGACGCCACGCTGAAAGCCTTAGGCCAGGAGTCTTTGCGGATATATGATTAGCGGCAATATCGCGCCCCTCTCTCTTGAGAGATATAGCTTTGACACAAGAATATGTAGCAGCGTACCAGCTTCGGGGCATAAGCCAACAATTGATCAACTCATGGACACCGCAACGACCATGAATACGGAAGAATACTTATCTGCGATTAGCGCTAGTCCATTTTATGATATTGGATGGGTGGCTGGCGAAGTAGCCAGGAAGACCAGAGAGGTGCGTAGAGCCCAAGAGACAAAAGAGATACTCCTACGAAGCCGGTCGCTACTCAGTATTGCTGGAATGGATAAGAATGCCAAAGACGAGACAGGTTCCGACCCTATTGCCTGGCCCCATGCACCTCCTGAGGGGCTGCTAGTTAACAAGGATCCGGCTAATGCACTATACTACGCCACCTACAGTGACGCGATGAAAGACCATATTGCGTCTTTTGTAACGGAGGGCAGCGGCTGCCCGGCAGCAGCATCTCAACACTTACGGAACATGATTTTTGCCAACCGATTTGAGGCAATCGCCTCAATGCTCGTACCTGCGAACCACACAGTACGCGACACATACGATGCTGCGGATCTTGCTGGAGCAATCAAAGTGCGCGACTAGGACTCGGCAACGACTGGTTACCGAGTCAGCTCAATAACAGTGAGCTTCTCAGGATAATCACCCTTAATCTTCAGCTTCTCAGTCTTCTCGTGTTCGCTCACACCCATCTCCTTAAGGAAGAGATCGAGTTCAGCTTGCGGCATTTCATAAGTAACACCGTCCATTGCGTAGTGTGTTGGGATGACAATCTTTGGCTCAATAGCTCGAACGAGCTTTGCAGCCCCAGCCGCATCGAGCGTATATCCGTTACCGCCCACTGGAACAAAAAGCACATCTACAGTGCCGATTGCTTCTAGTTCGTCGTCGGTCAAAACAGTATCAATATGACCAAGAACAGCGATGTTGATGCTCGTATCCATGATCTTAAAAATCGTTGCATTTCTTACACCAGTTTCGTCAATGTGAGCCTGAGCCGCAACGCCCTTAACCGTGAGTCCAGAAATTTCGTATTCTCCCGGGCTATTAATGAGGAAGGCCTCGCCCACCTTGCCGGCGAATCGCTCTTGGCTCGCAAGAACAATATCAATCTTCTTATCGACTTTTACATTTGGGGTGGCGCCATTAGGATCAATAAGGACTTTCGCCTTCTTTGAATTGATTTGAATTGCATTTGCGCCGTGTAGTTGGAATTCCATAACTATAACTTGTCCTTATTCTTTTATTTCACCTGTTTTATCAACGATGACTGTTTTCTTGCTGAGCATAACGTCAGTCAGGAAGCGATCGTTAATATCCATTCGGTACAGGTATTCATGTTTTGCCATTACTGCATATCGCAATTCGCGACCTTCAGATGCTTCGAGTTCTGCAATGAAGTTTGTCAGCTTAGTCTTATTCACATCGCCAACAACTAAGAAGTCTACCGGTGCCGCAGCATCGCGAGTGAAGCTTCCAGTCATCAGGGCAATCTCAACTGCACCGAGAGACTTAACTTTCTTGGTCATTGAATCATCTTTAGCTGCCGCCTTAACAACCGCCGGCGTCTTACCCTTCGCATCGCTGAAAATAGACTTTAGTGCAGCGTAATGCTCATAGTCTTGAGCGACTTCATAGTAGAGGCGGTTGTTAGAGCTTTCGCTCGTGATAACTCCAACGCTCAGGAGGTTTGCAAGCTCACGTCGAACGGAGTTTATCTGCTCTCAACCTTACGGGTGATTTCGCGCACATAAAAAGCTCGGTTGGGGTTGTTCATATAAAGATGAAGCAACTTCACTCGTGTTTTTGAACCAAATAACTGCTCGATCACTGCGTTTACTCCTCCACTAACAGATTGAGTACATTGTAACAATAAATGAGATACAATGCACACTACTTTTGTGTTCAATGTGCTTATAAGTACGTTTTTTTGAACTATCTCGGACGGCTTGCAGCAGTAGCTGCGGCATTTTTTGCCAAGGAATCATCGAGTGGAGCAAGCTGCTCCGTATAGCCCTTTCGCTTGAGGGCACGAGCGATAAGCTCGTCGGCGAATACTGTATTTTTTGGCAGCATTGGACCATGACAGTACGAACCAAAGACACTTACAGACACGGCGCCCTCATCTTCAGTTTTACTGTTATTTCCGGCACCTTTCGCAATACGGGCAAGCGGCGCCTGGCCTTCTGCTAGCACCGTCTCGCCGCTATGATTCTCGAAGCCAACGAGCTGCCCAAAATCTGAGTTTGCTGTCACGTTACCAATGAGGCGCTTAGGGCCTGCTGTTGTCGTCATATCGAATAGGCCAATACCCGGAATCGTCACGCCCTCTGCCGTCTTAAACCAATGACCAAAGAGCTGGTATGTCCCGCATATAACCAGCATAGGAACGCCCTGATCGCGCATGTGAATAAGCTGATCTTTTTTTTGCTGAATATCATCGGCGACTTGAAGCTGCCCATCATCTTGACCGCCGCCAGCAATCACGATATCTGTGTCCGCCGGAATCTCGTCGCCTACATCAACCTTCTAATCACCACCTCAAAGCCTCGGCGCTCGAGCGATTACGAATAGTAGCCACGTTGCCAGTGTCGCCATATATATTCATACTGGCTGGATACAAGTGTACGATTGTTATCATTGGTTTTTCTACCATATGTCGGGTACCCTCAGTTTTTTTACCCAGCGCTTCGCGAATGCCGAGCATAGCCGTGTATGTCGGGAATATAACGAGGGTACAACCCCGTGGCGTGCTCTCGATTGCCGCATCGAGCGCCGTAGATAAGTCTGTGCTCGGAATCGTTGCCGCAATACTGTCCTGATCAAGGCGAAGAAGCATATCGTTAGCTCTAACGCCGCTCACAAGCGTGCGCTTAGAGGCAAAACTAGTGGCATGCTGGTCGATATGCACATCCCAAAGCCATGACACGTCTCGCCCATCGGCATAGTCATCGTTAATGGCGATAAGCACTGTATTTGCCTCCTGCAGCATGGTGGATAGGTTTGATTGAAGCCACTTGGGTTTTTTACCAGACCAAATAGTACGGTGCGACCATCAACAATAAAGCGCTCCCCTCTTCCGAAGGCCGGCTGGAGATTGCTGAGTGCCGTCACAATGCTCTGATGCCCCTGCTTGGGCACCAACTCAACCACCGTCATCACTGCTGCTGCCGCATTAACTGCGTTATAGATACCCGGTAAACTGAATGATGAACGCAGCTGCTTATCATTAATGGTTAGCTGAATACCCTCTTCCGAATAATCGCTCAGCTCAACGAGCAGTGGTGGCCGTTTCGCCATATCATCGCGCTGACCATGAAGCTCGTCATCTGTTGGCATCTGCTTTAAGAACTGCTCAGCTGCACCAAAATAACCAACTGTGGGGCCCTTCGCAGACACCTCTTTTGCAATTTTAACGAGTATCGGATCATCGCCATTCACTACAGCGTAGGCGAGCGTACTGCATGCATCGCCAATCATTTTTGCTGTAGTGTTGAGCTCGCCATATCGATCTAGCTGATCGCGATGAACATTAAGTGCAACAACCAGTTTTTGGTGGCGCAAGGCGTGCAATGAGCTTGGCATAAGCCTCGTCCATCTCAAGGACAGCCATATCATAGGGCAACTTACGCTGGAGGATGTGTGGCGAACGAACATAGACAAAATGCACGGGTAAAGTTGCTGCCACTCTTATTAGTAAGCACCGCAATACCCTGCTGCTGCAGTAGCTCAACGATCATCTTAGTGGTTGTCGGTTTTGCCATTGGTTCCCGTCACTAGCACTATTCCTTGCGGCAGCTTCTTAAGTGAGCGCTCCAGGAAATCTGGATCAACTTTTTCTACAATTAAACCAGGCAACGCCGAACCGCTTCCTCGCCCGCTCAAACGGGAGGCAAGACTTGCGAGCCGAGCTAGTAGTAATGCGAATACGGTTTTCATTACCTATCAGTATAGGCGTCTGCGCAGCAGCAGACAATGAGTTTACTGTTTTTCTAGGAAGCTGCGGATTTCTTGGCGTGAGCCCGGAGCTGTACGCCATTTAATAAACCGGTTTCGCTTGAACCACGTTCGCTGTCGCTTCGCATAATGAGCACTGTTCTGCATGATGTCGCGCTTCACCTTGCTCATACTCACATCATCTTCATCATTCTGGCGAAATTCGCGATAGCCAATCCCTGTAAGCGCCTCACTATCCCAGCCATACTTTCTCACAAGCTCATCCACCTCATTACGAAGCCCTGCTCGGAACATCTGTTCAACACGCTTGTTAATAAGTGTTCGAAGCTCGTTCTTTTCTCGCAAGATACCAACTACAATCGTGTTCTCGCGCAGATTCTTTTCTTCTTTTGGAGTGCCGCCAGTTTCTAGGAAGCGAACAACGTGGCGCCGGTTTTTGCGATTCACAGTCTGGTCGCCAGCCTTATCGAGTAGTTCATTTAGCTCATCATCGCTCATTGCTTCAAGCTCAGCTCGGCGAGCTGGATCGCTGACATCGGCGAAGGTGTAGTCAAAAATAACTCCATCTACGTACAGGCCCGTTCCACCAACCATAATTGGTAGCTTGCCACGAGATTCAATATCTGCAATTGCCTCAAGAGCTGCCGCCTTAAACTGAGCTGCAGTAAAGCGCTCACCCGGCTCAACAAGGTCGATGCAGTGATGCGTGATCTCATCCTGCTCTTCGAAGGTTGGTTTTCCGGTTCCGATGTCCATGCCCTTATAAATCGTTCGAGAATCAGCGGCAATTATCTCGCCGTTCCACTCACGAGCAACTTGCATGGCGATGCCGGATTTACCGCTGGCCGTTGGGCCAACTATTACTATTAGTGGTTTGTTTTGTTTAGTGTTCGTCATTCTATAACAGTACCATTTTTTGCCACATCATGCACAAGCGGTTAACCTTCTAGCACCAGATCGGCAACCGCAATCCCACAAGGTGAGACCTTGCAAGGTCTCACCTTGAAGCTGGGTTTACTTTATTTTAGGAGGCTGGGTTCGGGCCACCAGATCAGTGGCTGCACGTTTACTATCCTGAAGTCTTCATCGACTTCAACGCCTTCCTTTTCTAGATCAAGCTTATGCTGCTCGCGGCCACCATGGTAACCAACAGCAAGCCCGCCGGTCTTATTGACCACTCTCTGCCACGGTAAACCCAGTGGTCCGAAATGCGCAACACCTCCCACCTGACGTGCTGCCCTGGGGCTTCCAGCGAGTGCTGCAATCTGGCCGTATGTCATGACTCGCCCTTCTGGTATTTGGACCACAATGTCGTAGACGCGATCTTTGAATCCGGTGGATTGCTTAGCCATCGATTGAACTGAGCATTTCTCCAACGCCCTCAAGCTTAATCTTACTCTCGCCATCCCGGGTGCGAACACTTACTTCGCCCGCCTCAACATCCTTTGGCCCAACAATAAGAATGACTGGTACTTTCATCTTCTCAGCGGCACGAATCTTCTTACCAAGTGATTCGCTTGAGTTATCAACCTTATAGCGCAGTTCGTTGTACTTAAGCGGCTTCATGAAGAACATACCATCAAGCTGGTTGGTAATCTTTTCAACGTAATCATCCATCGAATCATTAACGGTAATCACGCGAACCTGCTCAGGTGCAGCCCAAAATGGGAAACGGCCAGCAGTGTGTTCAATGTAGATACTCAGGAAGCGTTCAATCGAACCAAGTAGCGCCGAGTGAACCATAACTGGAGTCTCTTTTTCGCCCTTCTTGTTTGTGAACTCAAGCCCAAAGCGAGTTGGCTGCACGAAGTCGAACTGCACTGTAGCTAACTGCCAATCACGGCCAATGGCATCAACGGCTCGGAAGTCGATCTTTGGCCCATAGAATGCCGCTTCGCCAGTGACCACTTTGTAGTTCATGTTATTCTTCTTAGCGACTGCTTCGATGCGCGCTTCTGCATCTTTCCAGAGCTCAGGGTCACCTAGATAGCCATCGCCATCATCCCGGAATGAAAGTTCAATTCTTAGATCCATGCCCACCGCTTCGTACAGCTCGCTGGCAGCACCAATGAGGTCGTTCGCGATCTCTTCAATCTGGTCGTCGCGTGCAAACGCATGGCAGTCATCCTGCGTAAATGCGCGCACTCGGCTTAGGCCATGTAGCTCACCAGACTTCTCGTCGCGGTAGTCTGTTGCGTATTCCATCAGCTTAATTGGTAGGTCGCGATAACTTCGCGGCCGTGATGCAAAAATCTGCGTGTGATGCGGGCAGTTCATTGGCTTCATCACAAACGAGTCATTGGACTCTTGGCTTTCAACAATGAATAACTCATCGCCAAACTTATCCCAGTGTCCACTAGTCTTATAGAGATCATTCTTAGTAATATGCGGCGTCCAAACACGGTCAAAGCCGCGGGCGCCACGAAGCTGCTCAGAAAACGCGCCAAGCTTATCGCGCAAGACCGTTCCTCGTGGTGTATACATCGGCAACCCGGAGCCAACGAGTGGTGATAAGGTAAATAGGTCTAGTTCTTTTCCAAGCTTGCGATGGTCGCGTTGGCGGGCCTGCTCAAGTTGCTCAAGATGAGCATCAAGCTCTTCCTGTGTTTCAAACGCCACCCCGTACAGCCGCTGCATCTGCGCTTTCTTTTCATCGCCACGCCAATATGCGCCGGCAACTCGCATCAATTTAAATGCGCCAACTTTGCCGGTGCTTGCAACATGCGGACCTCGGCATAAATCAGTGAACGGTCCGTTAGTATAGAAACCAACTGTATCAAGCTTGCCCTCGCCATCTACGACAGTTCCGAGCTCTTCTGCGCTCAAGTCTTTCGCAACGGTTGTACCGGCGCGCTTAAGATCGTTGAGCAGCTCGGTCTTATACGGCTGACCATTCTCTTCCGTCCAAGCAAGCGCCTCATCGATTGATTTGGTTGAATGCTCGAACGCATCATCGCGCGCAATAATACCGCGCATTTTCTTTTCAATTTTCTTAAAATTCTCTTCTGAAATCCGAGCACCCTCAGTGCCTAAATCGATATCGTAGTAAAAACCGTTATCTACAACCGGGCCAACGCCAAGTCTTGCGTCTGGCCAAATATCCAGAACTGCAGTTGCCATAATATGCGCCAAGCTGTGCCGCATTGCGTAAACGTTGCTGTCTTTATCCATGTCTGTTTCTCCCTGTAGTTTGTTGTTATATCGAAAATATGAGTCGAACGAAAATTAAGCCCGCGTGGGCGTGATGGTCGTAAACGTGCAATTTCGATATATACGCATGGGCACATTGTATCAGATAAAGACGCTATTTTAGATGGGCAAAATGGAGGCCCTTATTGAGCCAACGCCTAAGGAGACTGTCTTTATGGTCGGGCCGGTGATAGAAATGCATTCTGTGAATATGTGCAGGATGAGAAACAAGCACCCCCATAACAATCAAGCCGCCAGCAACCAGCGCTCCTTCTTCAAGTGACTCTCCGAGAACCAACGCACTTGCGAGCACTGCCACCAACGGGTCAACGTAGAACAGCGCCGCAGATTCTTCAGCCTTCATGTACTTAAGGGCTGAGTAGAAAATCATAAGCCCAAAGCCACCAACAATAACTGCTGAGTATGCAAGGGTAAGCCAGCCTGTCCACGGTACGAGCCCAACATCAAAAGACTCTCCGGTGAAGTAGCCTACGCTCAGCAGCACAATGCCGCCTATCAACATTCTGTACGATAATATTTGATGTGGTGTCACGTCCTTGTAGAGGGTTTTAGTATGAAGGATTGTTGCGGCTAGCGTCACCACCCCACCCAGCAAGAACATATCCCCGGTGTTCACGGCGAATGAGCCATCCTCTATTGCCGGCACCGCCACGAGCGCAACACCGCCAATCATTGAAATTGCAGCACCAAGCAGCGTTCGAGGAATAAAGCCCTCCTTCAAGAAAACTACCGAGCCAATATAGATAAACACGGGGGTTAGTAGGCCAAGAATTGCGGAATTAATCGCTTGCGACTGGCTCAGTCCAATGAAGTACAAAATAGTGAAGCTTCCGTGCATGAGACCGTTTATAAGTATTTTTACGGTGGTCTTTCGGCCAAAAGCTCGATGAGCCATATGCATCGAAAGTGCCGCGACCGTAAACGATGAAATCACCAGCCGCAACCCACCCAAAAGAAGTGGATCAAAATACTGTAGCGCAATCTTGCTTGCTACGCCAAAGGTTCCGGTCAATATAACTGCGAGTGCCATCCAGGCTGCTGGATGATGCTTAAGCTTCATGAGAATATTGTACTTGAGAACAATGCTTATGAATACCCCGCAAGCTCAGCCTAGGATTCAGTAAAACAGCTGTGGTACAGTTATACCTATGAAAAAACACCTACACGTTAGCCGCGGCGTTACATTTTTAGCTTTTGGCATAGCTCTCTTTATCTTAATGGTACTGAATATTCGCCTCCTAGTTAACTACACCACCTCCTGCACCGGTGGTCTTTTTGCCTCTGAATGCACAACAGAAGCAGAGCAACAAAATAAAGATGCGGCCGGAACTCGACTACTACTATCGGCCGGCCTAACGGTATTAATTCCTGCCGGCCTCGCAACACGTGCGATTCTTTCTCGTGACCACTATAAAGAAGAGCTCGATAGCGCCAATAAATAGACGCAGCCCAGGAGCGATTCAAAGCTTGCAGATTAACAGAGGTTTGCTATAGTAGCTAAACACACGGACTCGTAGCTCAGTTGGCTAGAGCACCTCATTGACGTTGAGGGGGTCGGGGGTTCAAGTCCCTCCGAGTCCACCAATTCTAAAGCACCCATTTGGGTGTTTTTTAATTGTGTGACCCGGGGCGGGCTTGAAGCCCCGGAATGAAGTCGCTTTTGCGACGACTGAGCCATATATTACTGGTTGCAGTAGCTACTTACCCTTTGCTCCGAGTCGCTCAACCTTCTTTAGCCATTGAGTGCGTCGAGCCGGGCTTGATGCCCGCACCCGACTAAAGGCAGTATGGCGAATTGGGAAAAACCCAACGAAGAAATAAATACTCAAAGGAATCGAAAGCAGGAATGGGTTACCAACGAGCCAAGATAGAAACCGAAAAGAGTCTTGTGTTGTAATTGAGCGGACGGTCCGCCCCTTCAGATGTCGCTTCGGCAAAAAACTACTCATGAGCGGCCACGGGTGCGGATAACTAAACGCAAAGCCTGCACTTAGCGCCTGCTCAAAATAGACCTTCAGTGCGGCCGGCATGTAATAGAACCACACCGGCGACACAACAACCATGTGCTCACACCACTCGATGAGCTCTTGCTGCCCCTTGATGACAGAACTAACTTTTTTTGATGGTGTTTTATTTACATCGATTTCTAGGCTTGGAGCATGCACAAATTCCACAGAATGACCTGCCTCTTCGGCAGACCTAGCATACGTCTC
>CANNZV010006534.1:0-17236 GCA_947561585.1 Caprella mutica | reverse complement strand
CTGTGATGATGTACTATCAGAGAAAAGAGTCACTGTGATGATGTACTATCAGAGAAAAGAGTCACTGTGATGATGTACTATCAGAGAAAAGAGTCACTGTGATGATGTACTATCAGAGAAAAGAGTCACTGTGATGATGTACTATCAGAGAAAAGAGTCACTGTGATGATGTACTATCAGAGAAAAGAGTCACTGTGATGATGTACTATCAGAGAAAAGAGTCACTGTGATGATGTACTATCAGAGAAAAGAGTCACTGTGATGATGTACTATCAGAGAAAAGAGTCACTGTGATGATGTACTATCAGAGAAAAGAGTCACTGTGATGATGTACTATCAGAGAAAAGAGTCACTGTGATGATGTACTATCAGAGAAAAGAGTCACTGTGATGATGTACTATCAGAGAAAAGAGTCACTGTGATGATGTACTATCAGAGAAAAGAGTCACTGTGATGATGTACTACCAGAGAAAAGAGTCACTGTGATGATGTACTATCAGAGAAAAGAGTCACTGTGATGATGTACTATCAGAGAAGAGAGTCACTGTGATGATGTACTATCAGAGAAAACTTGAAAAGAGTCACTGTGATGATGTACTATCAGAGAAAAGAGTCACTGTGATGATGTACTATCAGAGAAAAGAGTCACTGTGATGATGTACTATCAGAGAAAAGAGTCTCTGTGATGATGTACTATCAGAGAAAAAAGTCACTGTGATGATGTACTATCAGAGAAAAGAGTCTCTGTGATGATGTACTACCAGAGAAAAGAGTCACTGTGATGATGTACTATCAGAGAAAAGATAATTGTGATGATGTACTATCAGAGAAAAGTCACTGTGATGATGTAGAAACAATTATACTATGGAATAATTTTGTATATATATTGAATAGATTATACAACATTTATACGGTAATTATACCATTTTATTTATTATATAGAATTAATTCGTTATTACAAATTAAATGACTTCAGATTCAGGTAGTGCTATTTTATGATAAAATTAAATCTTTACTCTCAAATACTGTGAATAGACAGACAGACATTGCGTGCATTAAAGTCAATTTTAAGCACATGTGCATATAACGGTTCTTTCTAACTTCTACTCCAGATCTTCCATAACTTTTTCCTTTGTTCGTTTGAAGCAGTTGTTATAAAGGAAATTTCTAATGGAACTTCAAAATGTTATTCAGTTGCAATTTTTGAACTGCAATACAAGCCTTTGAAGTACCTGAATATTTTCTCTGTAACTGCAGTTATAAATGCAACTTAATTTGCATAATTAACTTGCGAAACTCCTTCACAACTTTAGAAGAAAAAGTTTCACTGTTCAACAGGATGGTTCTTATTTTTGGCGTCATAGGAAGATTTAATGTCATTTTTGAAGGGTATTTATTTTGGTTTTGTAAGTTGTGTGAATGGAGTTCTACAATTTAGTTCAAAAGAATATTTTGGAAACAATAGTAAACAACTGATGGAACAGAATAATGTGTGTGTAGGATAGAGTTTCAATATAACTAATGAAGGAAATATATAATTGGTGTCGAGTGTAGTTAGAACTTGCCTTAATTACAAATTTATTGAAACCATTTAAATTTATCAACAATTTCGAAATACAAAGATACATTGGATTACCGTTTGACAATACTCAAAGGGATGTACTCGACTACCGTTTGACATTATTCAAAGGGATGAATTCGACTACCGTTTGACAATATTCAAAGGGATGTAGTCGACTACCGTTTGACAATATTCAAAGGGATGTATTCGACTACCGTTTGACAATATTCAAAGGGATGTATTCGACTACAGTTTGACAATATTCAAAGGGATGTATTCGACTACCGTTTGACAATATTCAAAGGGATGTATTCGACTACCGTTTGACAATATTCAAAGGGATGTATTCGACTACAGTTTGACAATATTCAAAGGGATGTATTCGACTACCGTTTGACAATATTCAAAGGGATGTATTCGACTACCGTTTGACAATATTCAAAGGGATGTATTCGACTACAGTTTGACAATATTCAAAGGGATGTATTCGACTACCGTTTGACAATATTCATTGGGATGTATTCGACTACCGTTTGACAATATTCAAAGAGACGTATTCGACAACCGTTTGACAATATTCAAAGGGATGTATTCGACTACCGTTTGACAATATTCAAAGGGATGTATTCGACTACCGTTTGACAATATTCAAAGGGATGTATTTGACTACCGTTTGACAATATTCAAAGGGATGTATTAGACTACCGTTTGACAATATTCAAAGGGATGTATTTGACTACCGTTTGGCAATATTCAAAGGGATGTAGTCGACTACCGTTTGACAATATTCAAAGGGATGTATTCGACTACCGATTGACAATATTCAAAGGAATGTATTCGACTACCGTTTGACAATATTGAAATGGATGAATTCGACTACCGTTTGACAATATTCAAAGGGATGTAGTCGACTACCGTTTGACAATATTCAAAGGGATGTATTCGACTACCGTTTGACAATATTCAAAGGGATGTATTCAACTACCGTTTGACCATATTCAAAGGGATGTATTCGACAACCGTTTGACAATATTCAAAGGGATGTATTCGACTACCGTTTGACAGTATTCAAAGGGATGTATTCGACTACAGTTTGACAATATTCAAAGGGATGTATTCGACTACAGTTTGACAATATTCAAAGGGATGTATTCGACTACAGTTTGACAATATTCAAAGGGATGTATTCGACTACAGTTTGACAATATTCAAAGGGATGTATTAGACTACCGTTTGACAATATTCAATGAAATGTATTCGACTACCGTTTGACAATATTCAAAGGGATGTATTCGAGTACAGTTTGACAATATTCAAAGAGATGTATTCGACTACCGTTTGACAATATTCGAAGGGATTTATTCGACTACCTTTTGACAATATTCAAAACGATGTATTCGACTACAGTTTGACAATATTCAAAGGGATGTATTCCACTACAGTTTGACAATATTCAAAGGGATGTATTCAACTACCGTTTGACAATATTCAAAGAGATGTATTCGACAACCGTTTGACAATATTCAAAGGGATGTATTCGACTACCGTTTGACAATATTCAAAGGGATGTATTCGACTACCGTTTGACAATATTCAAAGGGATGTATTTGACTACTGTTTAACAATATTCAAAGGGATGTATTCGACTACCGTTAGACAATATTCAAAGGGATGTATTCGACTACAGTTTGACAATATTCAAAGGGATGTATTCGACTACCGTTTGCCAATATTCAAAGGGATGTATTCGACTACTGTTTGACAATATTCAAACGAATGTATTCGACTACCGCTTTACAATATTCAAAGGGATGTATTAGACTACCGTTTGGCAATATTCAAAGGGATGTATTCGACTACCATTTGACAATATTCAATGGGATGTATTCGACTACCGTTTAACAATATTCAATGGGATGTATTCGACTACCGTTTGACAATATTGAAAGGGATGTATTCGACTACAGTTTGACAATATTCAAAGGGATGTATTCGACTACAGTTTGACAATATTCAAAATGATGTATTCGACTACAGTTTGACAATATTCAAAGGGATGTATTTGACTACAGTTTGACAATATTCAAAGGGATGTATTCGACTACCGTTTGACAATATTCAAAGGGATGTATTCGACTACCGTTTGACAATATTCAAAGAAATGTGTTCGACTACCGTTTGACAATATTCAAACGGATGTATTCGAGTACAGTTTGACATATTCAAATGAATGTATTCGACTACCGTTTGACAATATTCAAAGGGATGTATTTGACTACCGTTTGACAATATTCGAAGGGATGTATTCGACTACCGTTTGACAATATTCAAAGGGATGTATTTGTGGTAGTTTCAATATCCATAGCGCACCAGTCTACCTTAATGCATTCGAATCAGAGTCTGACAATTCGAATGGCAAGATTTAAGGAGTTATAACCGAATGCCTTTGATCTCACGGAAAGAAAGAGTCAGGATTTCGAAAACAGTGTTGGATTTCAAGCTGACTTATTCGACTCTTGTATTTTCATTGATATTAATATTAGATCTTCAGAGTGAAATTAAGAAAAGTTTTTGTAAATTGAAACTTATAGTTAGCTATTATATAATATTTTATTATTCGAATTGATCTACTTAAATTTTTTGTTGTTTTTTTCCGTACGTTACGCCTTTCAGAGAAAAGAACTATTAAAGTCGGTATACTGATTATAAAAACTATAGAAAATGATGTAAAGGCTATTATGTTAATAAATTGAATAGAAATTCAACCTTATGCTGAATAAAATAGGAATTAACTTCAGCAGAATAAAATATCTATATATCTGTACAATTCGTAATATTTAAAAATTATACAGATATTATTAGACGAAGTAATTTTTTCACAGGTTACTCTAGAAATTAATACTACAATATTCAGATATCAATTTTCATCTGAATTGTAATATATTGATTTACAAACTATTTTGAAAACTCACTTCCTATTCAACATTTCAATAATTTAGAGATTCACTTTCGAATAATGTAGCGTAACATTACCATAGAAGAGGTAGGTTTCCCTTTACATGAATAAATCATACCGATACAATAGACAAGAAACGCTATAAATAGACACTCCTGCCAGACACATTCCTAGTGAACTCTTTAGCATATATTTGAATGGCACAGACTGTTAATAGGGATAAGAGCAAGTGCTTAATTTTCAATGGAGGAGGAGAGAGGTTGGACGAGGTTGGGGGGGTTGGTGTGGTGGAGGAGATGAGATATCTTGGGGTGTTGGTGACAGCAAAGAAGAATTGCTTTGGGGTGTATAAGGAGGAGCGGTTGGGTGTGGCGAGGAAGATGGCGAATGTGACGTATTCTGTTGTCGGGAGGTCTTGTGACAGGTTGCTGATGGGAAAGACCTTCTGGAAGAGTGTGGTGCTCCCGAGCGTGTTGAGTGGAAGTGAGGTGATGGTGTGGACGAAGGCTGAGAGGGAGAGGTTGCAGAGAGTGGAGAATGGGGTGTGGAGGAGGGTGATGTGCGCACCATCATATGCACCAATTGTGACACTCCAGGGTGAGGTGGGCAGCTCGTCTGTGGAAGCGAGGGATATGAAGATCAAGCTTAAATTTGCCAGATATGTGTTGGAGACAAAGAATGTGGTGCTGAGGGCGGTGTTTGAGAGGATGAGAGCTGGAGGATGGGTGTGTCCCTGGATGAAGTTGGTGAACAGCTACCTGGGGGAACTTGACATGGGATGGGGGGAGCTTGGGGAGATTCGGATGTGTGATATAGTGAGAAGAGTAGACATGTGGGAGGAGAGAAGGTGGAGGAGAGAGTTGAATGGGAAGACATCGCTTGTTCACTATAGGATGAAGAATGGAATAGGAGGGGAGTCGTACGACAATAGCTGGGGAGCACAGCTGCTCTTCCGAGTGAGGAGCAACACTCTGAGGTTGGGGTGGAGGTCAAGGTTCTGGGGGGGTGAGGTTGGGTGTGGGATGTGTGGAGCGGAGGAGGAGACCTTAGAGCATTTCATCCTTGAGTGCCCGGAGCTGGAGGGAATAAGGCGTAGGTATGGGGTAAGAACGATGGAGGGGGTGATGGCATTTGGAAGTTTGGACAATGGGGAGATTTGTAAGTTTTTGGAGGTGGCATGGATGGCCAGGGCGAGGTTCGTTGGTGAGATGTCCGTGGGGTGAGGTGTGTTGGATGGGTGATGGGGGGTACGGCCCTGCGGAAGGTGTATGAGAGGAGGTGAGGTGAATGAAGACGAGCTGGTGGCGATGAGAAGCCAGCACCGGCGAATTGATTCCAGTTCCAGTTCCAGTTCCACTGTATGCTAACAAAATCACGACTGGAAAATCTTTTTTTGGATTTTGCAATTTTTTATATATTAAAATAATGAGAGAAAATAGAAAATGGGTACAATTAAAAATATGTATGGATAAATATACCAATTGTTTCATAATCATTTACTGTCATATTAATTTATATTACTATTAAATAATTAAAAAGAGATATACCATTTTCCAAAATATTGAAGAAATGCGAGTTCAAGTAAATTCTTTAGAAGAAATTTTATGGCCTCTGCAAATAAATGAAGATATTTTTAACAAGTAGAGATATAATGTAAAAGACTGTAAAGATATATTGTAAAAGACTGTAAAGATATAATGTAAAAGACCGTAGAGATATAATGTAAAAGACTGTAGAGATATAATGTAAAAGACTGAAAGATATAATGTAAAAGACTGTAAAGATATAATGTGAAAGACTGTAAAGATATAATGTAGAAGACTGTAGAGATATAATGTAAAAGACTGTAAAGATATAATGTAAAAGACTGTAAAGATATAATGTAAAAGACTATAAAGATATAATGTAAAAGACTGTAAAGATATAATGTAAAAAACTGTAGATATATAATGTAAAAGACTGTAAAGATATAATGTAAAAGACTGTAAAGATATAATGTGAAAGACTGTAAAGATGTAATGTAGAAGACTGTAAAGATATAATGTAAAAGACTGTAAAGATATAATGTAAAAGACTGTAGAGATATAATGTAAAAGACTGTAAAGATATAATGTAAAAGACTGTAAAGATATAATGTAAAAGACTGTAAAGATATAATGTAAAAGACTGTAAAGATTTAATGTAAAAGACTGTGAAGATATAATGTAAAAGACTGTAAAGATATAATGTAAAAGACTGTAGAGATATAATGTAAAAGACTGTAAAGATATAATGTAAAAGATTGTAAAGATATAATGTAAAAGATTGTAAAGATATAATGTAAAAGACTGCAGAGATATAATGTAAAAGACTGTAGAGATATAATGTAAAAGACTGTAAAGATATAATGTAAAAGACTGTAAAGATATAATGTAAAAGACTGTAAAGATATAATGTAAAAGACTGTAAAGATATAATGTAAAAGACTATAGAGATATAATGTAAAAGACTGTAAAGATATAATGTAGAAGACTGTAAAGATATAATGTAAAAGACTGTAAAGATATAATGTAAAAGACTGTAAAGATATAATGTAAAAGACTGTAAAGATAAAATGTAAAAGACTGTAGAGATATAATGTAAAAGACTGTAAAGATATAATGTAAAAAACTGTAGATATATAATGTAAAAGACTGTAAAGATATAATGTAAAAGACTGTAAAGATATAATGTAAAAGACTGTAAAGATATAATGTAAAAGACTGTAAAGATATAATGTAAAAGACTGTAAAGATATAATGTAAAAGACTGTAAAGATATAATGTAAAAGACTGTAAAGATAAAATGTAAAAGACTGTAGAGATATAATGTAAAAGACTGTAAAGATATAATGTAAAAGACTGTAAAGATATAATGTGAAAGACTGTAAAGATATAATGTAGAAGACTGTAAAGATATAATGTAAAAGACTGTAAAGATATAATGTAAAAGACTGTAAAGATATAATGTAAAAGACTGTAAAGATATAATGTAAAAGACTGTAAAGATATAATGTAAAAGACTGTAAAGATATAATGTAAAAGACTGTAAAGATATAATGTAAAAGACTGTAAAGATATAATGTAAAAGACTGTAAGGATATAATGTAAAAGACTGTAAAGATATAATGTAAAAGACTGTAAAGATATAATGTAAAAGACTGTAAAGATATAATGTAAAAGACTGTAAAGATATAATGTAAAAGATTGTAAAGATATAATGTAAAAGATTGTAAAGATATAATGTAAAAGACTGTAAAGATATAATGTAAAAGATTGTAAAGATATAATGTAAAAGACTGCAGAGATATAATGCAAAAGACTGTAAAGATATAATGTAAAAGACTGTAAAGATATAATGTAAAAGACTGTAAAGATATAATGTAAAGGACTGTAAAGATATAATGTAAAGGACTGTAAAGATATAATGTAAAAGACTGTAAAGATATAATGTAAAAGACTGTAAAGATATAATGTAAAAGACTATAGAGATATAATGTAAAAGACTGTGAAGATATAATGTAAAAGACTGTAAAGATATAATGTAAAAGACTATAAAGATATAATGTAAAAGACTGTAGAGATATAATGTAAAAGACTGTAAAGATATAATGTAAAAGACTGTAAAGATATAATGTAAAAGACTGTAAAGATATAATGTAAAAGACTGTAAAGATATAATGTGAAAGACTGTAAAGATATAATGTAAAAGACTGTAAAGATATAATGTAAAAGACTGTAAAGATATAATGTAAAAGACTGTAAAGATATAATGTAAAAGACTGTAAAGATATAATGTAAAAGAATGTAAAGATATAATGTAAAAGACTGTAAAGATATAATGTAAAAGACTGTAGAGATATAATGTAAAAGACTGTAAAGATATAATGCAAAAGACTGTAGAGATATAATGTAAAAGTATGTAAAGATATAATGTAAACGACTGTAGAGATATAATGTAAAAGACTGTAAAGATATAATGTAAAAGACTGTATAGATATAATGTAAAAGACTGTAAAGATATAATGTAAAAGACTGTAAAGATATAATGTAAAAGAATGTAAAGATATAATGTAAAAGACTGTAAAGATATAATGTAAAAGACTGTAGAGATATAATGTAAAAGACTGTAAAGATATAATGCAAAAGACTGTAGAGATATAATATAAAAGACTGTAAAGATATAATGTAAAAGACTGTAAAGATATAATGTGAAAGACTGTAAAGATATAATGTAAAAGACTGTAAAGATATAATGTAAAAGACTGTAAAGATATAATGTAAAAGACTGTAAAGATATAATGTAAAAGACTGTAAAGATATAATGTAACAGAATGTAAAGATAGAATGTAAAAGACTGTAAAGATATAATGTAAAAGACTGTAAAGATATAATGTAAAAGACTGTAAAGATATAATGTAAAAGACTGTAAAGATATAATGTAAAAGACTGTAAAGATATAATGTAAAAGACTGTAAAGATATAATGTAAAAGATTGTAAAGATATAATGTAAAAGACTGTAAAGATATAATGTAAAAAGATTGTAAAGATATAATGTAAAAGACTGCAGAGATATAATGTAAAAGACTGTAGAGATATAATGTAAAAGACTGTAAAGATATAATGTAAAAGACTGTAAAGATATAATGTAAAAGACTGTAAAGATATAATGTAAAAGACTGTAAAGATATAATGCAAAAGACTGTAAAGATATAATGTAAAGGACTGTAAAGATATAATGTAAAAGACTGTAAAGATATAATGTAAAAGACTGTAAAGATATAATGTAAAAGACTGTAAAGATATAATGTAAAAGACTGTAAAGATATAATGTAAAAGACTGTAAAGATATAATGTAAAAGACTGTAAAGATATAATGTAAATGACTGTAAAGATATAATGTAAAAGATTGTAAAGATATAATGTAAAAGACTGTAAAGATATAATGTAAAAGATTGTAAAGATATAATGTAAAAGACTGCAGAGATATAATGTAAAAGACTGTAGAGATATAATGTAAAAGACTGTAAAGATATAATGTAAAAGACTGTAAAGATATAATGTAAAAGACTGTAAAGATATAATGTAAAAGACTGTAAAGATATAATGTAAAAGACTGTAAAGGTATAATGTAAAGGACTGTAAAGATATAATGTAAAAGACTGTAAAGATATAATGTAAAAGACTGTAAAGATATAATGTAAAAGTATGTAAAGATATAATGTAAACGACTGTAGAGATATAATGTAAAAGACTGTAAAGATATAATGTAAAAGACTGTATAGATATAATGTAAAAGACTGTAAAGATATAATGTAAAAGACTGTAAAGATATAATGCAAAAGACTGTAGAGATATAATGTAAAAGACTGTAAAGATATAATGTGAAAGACTGTAAAGATATAATGTAAAAGACTGTAAAGATATAATGTAAAAGACTGTAAAGATATAATGTAAAAGACTGTAGAGATATAATATAAAAGACTGTGAAGATATAATGCAAAAGACTGTAGAGATATAATGTAAAAGACTGTAAAGATATAATGTAAAAGACTGTAAAGATATAATGTAAAAGACTGTAAAGATATAATGTAAAAGACTGTAAAGATATAATGTAAAAGACTGTAAAGATATAATGTAAAAGACTGTAAAGATATAATGTTAAAGACTGTAAAGATATAATGTAAAAGACTGTAAAGATATAATGTAACAGAATGTAAAGATATAATGTAAAAGACTGGAAAGATATAATGTAAAAGACTGTAAAGATATAATGTAAAAGACTGTAAAGATATAATGTAAAAGACTGTAGAGATATAATGTAAAAGACTGTAGAGATATAATGTAAAAGACTGTAAAGATATAATGTGAAAGACTGTAAAGATATAATGTAAAAGACTGTAAAGATATAATGTAAAAGACTGTAAAGATATAATGTGAAAGACTGTAAAGATATAATGTAAAAAAATGTAAAGATATAATGTAAAAGACTGTAAAGATATAATGAAAAAGACTGTAAAGATATAATGTAAAAGACTGTAAAGATATAATGTAAAAGACTGTAAAGATATAATGTAAAAGACTGTAAAGATATAATGTAAAAGACTGTAAAGATATAATGTAAAAGACTGTAAAGATATAATGTAAAAGACTGTAAAGATATAATGTAAAAGACTGTAAAGATATAATGTAAAAGACTGTAGAGATATAATGTAAAAGACTGTAAAGATATAATGTAAAAGACTGTAAAGATATAATGTAAAAGACTGTAAAGATATAATGTAAAAGACTGTAAAGATATAATGTAAAAGACTGTAAAGATATAATGTAAAAGACTGTAAAGATATAATGTAAAAGACTGTAAAGATATAATGCAAAAGACTGTAGAGATATAATGTAAAAGACTGTAAAGATATAATGTGAAAGACTGTAAAGATATAATGTAAAAGACTGTAAAGATATAATGTAAAAGACTGTAAAGATATAATGTAAAAGACTGAAAAGATATAATGTAAAAGACTGAAAAGATATAATGTAAAGGACTGTAAAGATATAATGTAAAAGACTGTAAAGATATAATGTAAAAGACTGTAAAGATATAATGTAAAAGACTGTAAAGATATAATGTAAAAGACTGTAAAGATATAATGTAAAAGACTGTAAAGATATAATGTAAAAGACTGTAAAGATATAATGTAAAAGACTGTAAAGATATAATGTAAAAGACTGTAAAGATATAATGTAAAAGACTGTAGAGTTATAATGTTAAAGACTGTAGAGATATAATGTAAAAGACTGTAAAGATATAATGTAAAAGACTGTAAAGATATAATGTGAAAGACTGTAAAGATATAATGTAAAAGACTGTAAAGATATAATGTAAAAGACTGTAAAGATATAATGTAAAAGACTGTAGAGATATAATATAAAAGACTGTGAAGATATAATGCAAAAGACTGTAGAGATATAATGTAAAAGACTGTAAAGATATAATGTAAAAGACTGTAAAGATATAATGTAAAAGACTGTAAAGATATAATGTAAAAGACTGTAAAGATATAATGTAAAAGATTGTAAAGATATAATGTAAAAGACTGCAGAGATATAATGTAAAAGACTGTAGAGATATAATGTAAAAGACTGTAAAGATATAATGTAAAAGACTGTAAAGATATAATGTAAAAGACTGTAAAGATATAATGTAAAAGACTGTAAAGATATAATGTAAAAGACTGTAAAGATATAATGTAAAGGACTGTAAAGATATAATGTAAAAGACTGTAAAGATATAATGTAAAAGACTGTAAAGATATAATGTAAAAGACTGTAAAGATATAATGTAAAAGACTGTAAAGATATAATGTAAAAGACTGTAAAGATATAATGTAAAAGACTGTAAAGATATAATGTAAAAGACTGTAAAGATATAATGTAAAAGACTGTAAAGATATAATGCAAAAGACTGTAGAGATATAATGTAAAAGACTGTAAAGATATAATGTGAAAGACTGTAAAGATATAATGTAAAAGACTGTAAAGATATAATGTAAAAGACTGTAAAGATATAATGTAAAAGACTGAAAAGATATAATGTAAAAGACTGAAAAGATATAATGTAAAGGACTGTAAAGATATAATGTAAAAGACTGTAAAGATATAATGTAAAAGACTGTAAAGATATAATGTAAAAGACTGTAAAGATATAATGTAAAAGACTGTAAAGATATAATGTAAAAGACTGTAAAGATATAATGTAAAAGACTGTAAAGATATAATGTAAAAGACTGTAAAGATATAATGTAAAAGACTGTAGAGATATAATGTTAAAGACTGTAGAGATATAATGTAAAAGACTGTAAAGATATAATGTAAAAGACTGTAAAGATATAATGCAAAAGACTGTAGAGATATAATGTAAAAGACTGTAAAGATATAATGTGAAAGACTGTAAAGATATAATGTAAAAGACTGTAAAGATATAATGTAAAAGACTGTAAAGATATAATGTAAAAGACTGTAAAGATATAATGTAAAAGACTGTAGAGATATAATATAAAAGACTGTAAAGATATAATGCAAAAGACTGTAGAGATATAATGTAAAAGACTGTAAAGATATAATGTAAAAGACTGTAAGGATATAATGTAAAAGACTGTAAAGATATAATGTAAAAGACTGAAGAGATATAATGTAAAAGATATTATATATTCCAAAGACAAGGAATTTAATTCTCATTTCAGGAATCGAAATATAAAATAAAATTCTTTTATTTTGAGCTACAAAACTTGTACCTATTCATCACTCTGATATCGTTTGGAAAATATGCAACCAGATTGTGTTGATTAAATGATACCATTAAATTAATTAGAAATTATTTAAATGAACTAATTAAAACCTATGTCTTTAATTTTATATACTAAATCATCTATGTTATAATATTATCGTATAATAACTTAAATATTTAGTTCAATTTAGGAAATATAGAACTAGACTAAAATAATTAGCTAAATAATTGATCCTTATAAATAATTATTTAATTCAAATAAAATAAACAAAACTCAATATCGACTTCCGTTAATTAATTAATATCAAAGTCTAACAAAAATATATCAGTTGGCCAGGCAATGTCTATAATCTTCTATGAATGGAAAGATAAGTATCAGTTTTCTATGAATTCTCTTTGGAGGGAGGACTAGTACAAATTAAAGAAAGTGAAAATATTGAAGACATACAATAAATGCAAGAGCAGACTGTAAAAAAACAATAAATTGAGTTAGTTACTATTGAGTAAAATAGTAAAAATACATTTATAAAGTACTGAAATAATAAAACACGTTTTTCAATCATGCAATAAAATTAGATAATAATCATTATTTACCTTTAATTTTTTGGTATCTATGATTTTATATTATTTTTTACCTTATAAGAATTTGGGAAGTGTCCGATAAGTTGGAGCGTACCCAACGCACATATACTGTTTAATTTTATGAATTTTATATATGTTTTGTAGCATAATAATTAAAACCAGGAAATTTATACAGTAAAACTCCTTTATAGTGAACTTCAACTAGTTCACTATAGAGAGTTTACTCCACTATAGAGGACTTAAGACATGAACACTGAGCAGAAAACTGGTCTTTACATGGCAGACTACACAAAATATTTTCTTTCATTTGATATAAATTCATTAAACAGGGTATTTTATTTCTCAGAACTCTAAAAATCAGGATGGTTCACTAAACATGACTTCACTATAGAGGAGTCTACTATACAGGATATCACTATAGAGGAGTCTACTATACAGTATATCACTATAGAGGAGTCTACTATACAGGATATCACTATAGAGAAGTCTACTATACAGGATATCACTATAGAGGAGTCTACTATACAGTATATCACTATAGAGGAGTCTACTATACAGGATATCACTATAGAGAAGTCTACTATACAGGATATCACTATAGAGGAGTCTACTATACAGGATATCACTATAGAGGAGTCTACTATACAGGATATCACTATAGAGGAGTCTACTATACTGGATATCACTATAGAGGAGTCTACTATACAGGATATCACTATAGAGGAGTCTACTATACAGGATATCACTATAGAGGAGTCTACTATACTGGATATCACTATAGAGGAGTCTACTATACAGGATATCACTATAGAGGAGTCTACTATACAGTATATCACTATAGAGTAGTCTACTATACAGGATATCACTATAGAGGAGTCTACTATACAGTATATCACTATAGAGGAGTCTACTATACAGGATATCACTATAGAGAAGTCTACTATACAGGATATCACTATAGAGAAGTCTACTATACAGGATATCACTATAGAGGAGTCTACTATACAGGATATCACTATAGGGGAGTCTACTATACAGGATATCACTATAGGGGAGTCTACTATACAGGATATCACTATAGAGGAGTCTACTATACAGGATATCACTATAGAGGAGTCTACTATACAGGATATCACTATAGAGGAGTCTACTATACAGGATATCACTATAGAGGAGTCTAATATACAGGATATCACTATAGAGGAGTCTACTCTACAGGATATCACTATAGAGGAGTCTACTATACAGGATATCACTATAGAGGAGTCTACTATACAGGATATCACTATAGAGGAGTCCACTATACAGGATATCACTATAGAGGAGTCTACTATACAGGATATCACTATAAAGGAGTCTACTATACAGGATATCACTATAGAGGAGTCTACTATACAGGATATCACGATAGGGGAGTCTACTATACAGGATATCACTATAGGGGAGTCTACTATACAGGATATCACTATAGAGGAGTCTACTATACAGGATATCACTATAGAGGAGTCTACTATACAGGATATCACTATAGAGGAGTCTACTCTACAGGATATCACTATAGAGGAGTCTACTATACAGGATATCACTATAGAGGAGTCTACTATACAGGATATCACTATAGAGGAGTCTACTATACAGGATATCACTATAGAGGAGCCTACTATACAGGATATCACTATAGAGAAGTCTACTATACAGGATATCACTATAGAGGAGTCTACTATACAGGATATCACTATAGAGAAGTCTACTATACAGGATATCACTATAGAGGAGTCTACTATACTGGATATCACTATAGAGGAGTCTACTATACAGGATATCACTATAGGGGAGTCCCACTGTAATAGGCAAATCGTCTGTTATTGTCTATTACAATGAATGTTGATCGTTAAATACCTATCATAATTTCAGACAACATCGTCAAGAATTTTCTGTCAGAAGTGTCCGACGAATGAATTTAAAAAAATCATTATTAATTATGATTAATCATATGCTTTTTTTACCATTGATTGTAATCACCGTTAGAATGAGTACCTACCTTTAAAATTTACTGAATTGGTTATAACATTTTATTGCATTAAATTTTCAGTAAAATGCTCTGGCAAAAGATATTCTGATTTGAGTGTGGCTTTTGACATGCAAAGTTAGGATTCACTTGACGTGTTCGAACTGTTCTGACACATTGCAAACATTTCTGAATTCAATTCTGCAGCAAGTTGTGATATTGAAAATATCACAAAATATTTTATGTACATTCATATACTATTAATACAGTATTTGGAATATAGCGATAGTATTTATGAAAAGAAAAGATATGAAAATAATAGGAAATAAAAAACAATGACTCTTTTCACTGATAGTACATCATCACAGTGACTCTTTTCTCTGATAGTACATCATCACAGTGACTCTTTTCTCTGATAGTACATCATCACAGTGACTCTTTTCTCTGATAGTACATCATCACAGTGACTCTTTTCTCTGATAGTACATCATCACAGTGACTCTTTTCTCTGATAGTACATCATCACAGTGACTCTTTTCTCTGATAGTACATCATCACAGTGACTCTTTTCTCTGATAATACATCATCACAGTGACTCTTTTCTCTGATAGTACATCATCACAGTGACTCTTTTCTCTGATAGTACATCATCACAGTGACTCTTTTCTCTGATAGTACATCATCACAGTGACTCTTTTCTCTGATAGTACATCATCACAGTGACTCTTTTCTCTGGTAGTACATCATCACAGTGACTCTTTTCTCTGATAGTACATCATCACAGTGACTCTTTTCTCTGATAGTACATCATCACAGTGACTCTTTTATTTGATAGTACATCATCAGAGTGACTCTTTTCTCTGATAGTACATCATCACAGTGACTCTTTTCTCTGATAATACATCATCACAGTGACTCTTTTCTCTGATAGTACATCATCACAGTGACTGTTTTCTCTGATAGTACATCATCACAGTGACTGTTTTCTCTGATAGTACATCATCACAGTGACTGTTTTCTCTGATAGTACATCATCACAGTGACTCTTTTCTCTGATAGTACATCATCACAGTGACTCTTTTCTCTGGTAGTACATCATCACAGTGACTCTTTTCTCTGATAGTACATCATCACAGTGACTCTTTTCTCTGATAGTACATCATCACAGTGACTCTTTTATCTGATAGTACATCATCAGAGTGACTCTTTTCTCTGATAGTACATCATCACAGTGACTCTTTTCTCTGATAGTACATCATCACAGTGACTCTTTTCTCTGATAGTACATCATCACAGTGACTCTTTTCTCTGATAGTACATCATCACAGTGACTCTTTTCTCTGATAGTACATCATCACAGTGACTCTTTTCTCTGATAGTACATCATCACAGTGACTCTTTTCTCTGATAGTACATCATCACAGTGACTCTTTTCTCTGATAGTACATCATCACAGTGACTCTTTTCTCTGATAATACATCATCACAGTGACTCTTTTCTCTGATAGTACATCATCACAGTGACTCTTTTCTCTGATAGTACATCATCACAGTGACTCTTTTCTCTGATAGTACATCATCACAGTGACTGTTTTCTCTGATAGTACATCATCACAGTGACTCTTTTCTCTGATAGTACATCATCACAGTGACTCTTTTCTCTGGTAGTACATCATCACAGTGACTCTTTTCTCTGATAGTACATCATCACAGTGACTCTTTTCTCTGATAGTACATCATCACAGTGACTCTTTTATCTGATAGTACATCATCAGAGTGACTCTTTTCTCTGATAGTACATCATCACAGTGACTCTTTTCTCTGATAG
>CANNZV010006533.1:0-17241 GCA_947561585.1 Caprella mutica | reverse complement strand
AAGAGTCACTGTGATGATGTACTATCAGAGAAAAGAGTCACTGTGATGATGTACTATCAGAGAAAATAGTCAATGTGATGATGTACTATCAGAGAAAAGAGTCACTGTGATGATGTACTATCAGAGAAAAGAGTCACTGTGATGATGTACTATCAGAGAAAAGAGTCACTGTGATGATGTACTATCAGAGAAAAGAGTCACTGTGATGATGTACTATCAGAGAAAAGAGTCACTGTGATGATGTACTATCATAGAAAAGTCACTGTGATGATGTACTATCAGAGAAAAGAGTCACTGTGATGATGTACTATCAGAGAAAAGAGTCACTGTGATGATGTACTATCAGAGAAAAGAGTCACTGTGATGATGTACTATCAGAGAAAAGAGTCACTGTGATGATGTACTATCAGAGAAAAGAGTCACTGTGATGATGTACTATCAGAGAAAAGAGTCACTGTGATGATGTACTATCAGAGAAAAGAGTCACTGTGAGTCACAATTAGTAAAGTGAGAAATAACAATTTGGCAAGTACAGCAAACATTAATTTCCCTAACAATATTCGCCGTATAAACACTATTGAAATAATTCAAGTGTGAAATTAACTTAAAAAGTCACCATTCATTTCTGTACAAAATGACGTCAATTTCAGTCTGAAACAATGGAGCTATCATTTCAGTGTTCACTTTTCTGAAGTCCTGATGGCGGAACCGTTTATAGTTGCGATGATTGCTCCGCTTTTTGGCGTAAAAGAGTGAGAGAAATCTCTGCAAAACAGGAATTCGCTCCGACTTTGAGACTCAAAAGAATAAACTAGCAAATTCGTTAGAGAAATTGAGAAAGAGAGTAGTTTGCACTGCGAGAAATGAAAATGATTTGGCACAAAATATTGAGTGTACTATACCGATACAGTGAGATACACATGGATTTAACTGTATCTATACCGATACAGTGAGATACACATGGATTTAACTGTATCTATACCGATACAGTGAGATACACATGGATTTAACAGTATCTATACCGATACAGTGAGATACACATGGATTTAACAGTATCTATTCCGATACAGTGAGATACACATGGATTTAACTGTATCTATACCGATACAGTGAGATACACATGGATTTAACTGTATCTATACCGATACAGTGAGACACACATGAATCCAACTGTATCTATACCGATACAGTGAGATACACATGAATTCAACTGTATCTATACCGATACAGTGAGATACACATGAATTCAACTGTATCTATACCGATACAGTAAGATACACATGAATTCAACTGTATCTATACCGATACAGTAAGATACACATTAATTCAACTGTATCTATACCGATACAGTGAGATACACATGAATTCAATGATAACTGATATAATAAACAATACTAATACAATAGATGACAGTATATCTCAACACTAATACATATGCTAATAATAATAACAGAGAAATGATCTGAACCATGTAATAGTTCTTGTCATCAGAATTTAAAGATCGCAGACAAGATAATAACCTCCATTGGGAATATAATATGAGATTGGTAAAATTCTTCCCCAGGAGCATAGCAATTCCAATGCAATCAAAATGGTACGCAACTGAGTAAGCAAGCAATCTAAAAAGTAATGGAACACAAATATGCTGACGCAGCCATCTGTGAAATGATGAACAGATTTAACTTTGTATTCCTTTCGTCAGTAAATTATAGAGTGGGATAATTTTACTTATCGGGGGCTTTAAGTCTGTTTAGTGTGTTTCTCTGACGTCAAGAGGAAATTGAATTCAATGGACTGGAAGAAGCAGTCAGAAAGGAAAGTGGATCCATGGACAAAGTCACCTACCACTGTCAGTGACAATGCTCATGGATGCAGAAAAGCTACTCTGTGAATGCAGTCACTTACTAAGGAATGTGACGAGAAGAGGCACAAGTACCGATAAAAAGAGGAAAATGAAGAGGTAATAGTAAATGAGCCTAGCTACGAGTTTACCCAACACAAAATCTAAGACCTTTTAGTTGAAGAGCATAACTCTATAGCGCTATCCTCTAAAACTGCAAGTAGTGTTAAAAAATGATAAACATGAATATTGCGATGATGCCATTGAAAATATACACATATATCGATTAAAATACATACAGGGTAAAGGATTCATCCACCACTTATACCCTTTACTCACCATTAATTACGCTTACTTAAGGTACGTCTTGCATACAGCGATTGTGGTGATCTTCACTCAGCGATCGTTGCCTGGCGATTATCGGGGGGTACTAGTACAATGCTATTCCTACGGGGCTGTTTTGCAACGAGCGATTATCGCTGAACAGCATTTCAATGTATTCATAATGCTGGGCGGTCATCGTTGAGTGATAATCGTAACAATCGCTGTATGCAAAACGTACCTTTAAGCAACAATTCTCTGAGTTAATTATTTATTGAACGATAGATTTTTCACTCCAAATCTTAGATAGTTCCTTTACTCTATTTCCTCCTCATTTCATAATAGATACTATAATAAGAGCCGCGTCCGTCTGTCCGTGTGTCACGAAATGGGTTTAAATATAAATAGTCACTCTTTCAACAGCGCTTCATAAAGCTGGTGTAAATAAAAGAAAAATTAAAGAAACAGTACATAATTGAAAAGGAAAACTAATAATTTTTTGCAGTATCATGACTACAGGCTACAATAATATTGACACTAATTATTAAAAAAAAATTAATTTACATATTGGCTTTTGAGAGTTTTTTGTTTGTTTGTTTAATCAGAATCAAATGGTGAGTCAGTGGCCAAAATAATATCGCGTCTTGCGGGGACGCTCAAATCCATATTTTGTCTTCACGTGATTGGCAATCTGGCGTCAGTTTAATGGAGAAATGATATAACTGAAACAAAATAAGGTTTTACAACGTCTTCTTTAGCGTCCTGCAATCGCTGCAACACTTCCTCTCTCTAGAGTAGTTTATCATAACTCTATGATCAGAATATGTTTATCCGGTGAACGGTATATTCCAACCCGGTAAATTCCACCCTAGGTATATTCCACCCCGGTAAATTCCACCCTACTTTACGGGTTAGGTTTGTTAGTTATTTATATTATTCATACTTTAATATTATATGTACAGTGTGTTTTTTTCTTTTTTCAATACTTTGATCCCCACTAGGAATATTTGGAATAAGAATTTAGAAGAAACAAATATATTTTCTTGAAGATAAGGCTTGGTACTTATATTTCATGTGATACAAACTTATTTGAAACTCATTGAAAACACTTCTAGAGGCTATCTACAAAATGTGTTGCAAATGGTTGCCAAAATCCAGTAGTCAAAGTATTGCGCGCTTCATGACGCTCCTCTTCACCCTCTCATTTATTGCTACGTCATAATTTGCAGATGAGAATCCACATGATATTGTCGAATGAAACTATAGAAATGACAAAAAAGTAATGACATTTGTTGGGATTGTGGACGGAAAATTCTATTGTCCAAGCATTCATCGATGACGATGACACTTGTGACTCTGTCAATGGTTCGTATAACATATCTTTGCTGAAAGACAGTGTGGCAAACTTTTTTGAGCCACTGCAACATGACACACACTCTGGTGGATGCAAGATGGTGCTTCATCTCATTGTACAAGAGTGGATAAGCAGGTCTTGAAGAAAAAATTCAAGGACGAGTTACCAGAATTAAGAGACACTGAGATCTTCTGGCCAGCACTCAGTAAGAACTCAATCCTCTTGATTTCCATTTCTGGACTACAACACAAAATATTTTGTATTCGGAAAAATCTCAATCCATTCATGATATGATAGAATTTAGTGAGTGAAGCTGTTTGGTGCAAATTATGACCCAGTAACAATCGGAAAGGGGACGAAGACTCGAAGAGCGTCTTGAAGCGCGCAAGACTTTGACCACAGGATTCCAGCGGCTATTTTCAACATCTTACTTTCAATGAGTTCAAATAGGTTTGTATTACACGAAATGTAAGTACCAAGCCTTATATCCAAGAAAATATATTCGTTTGCTCTAGATTCTTATTTCAAATATTACTAGTGGGGGTTCAAAGTCTTGCAAAAAGAAAAAAAACACTAATACTAGGTAACTTGCATTTTCACTATATCAAATTATACCTTTTGCTGGCTAATCATAAGCTTCAAATTTTTCACTACACATGTGACAAAACAGCAGAAAGAAAGAATGTGTGAACGCATTTCATTCAATTTCAAGCTGATTTTCTTCCCTATCGCTTACACATCAGCGATATCTTAGTATATTTATTGTTTTATTTATTTCATTTTGAAATATGTATTTTAACTTCTTGGGGTGGTTTTTGACTGAAAAAATTTTTTTACATGTTATTTTAACTAGAAAGTTTTGGATGGGAAAAGGGAATTATTGCACAGGGTTTTAAGACTGGGAGATTATTGTCTTTCTTACATTGAGAGATTTTGATCACGGGAAATTTGGTCCTAGAATCCAAAACAGCAACTTATAAGCGAGGGGCGAAAACATTGAATGGGTTGTCTCTGTCTGTCAACCCTTTCCATACCTCATCCAACCATTGTTGTAGGAGCACATGTGCAGTTTCATGTTAAAAATGAATTAATATTTACTTTTTCAACTCGTAAACTTCGAAATAAACTACCACTTTAAGAATATTTGTAATTTTATTAGGATAAAATTTCAATTGACTTGAGCTACCTCTAAATATTGTCCAAATGTCTTAGGATATCGTTGAGTTATTTTTTCATCGGTACGAATTATTTAACAAATGGCAATATGAAAATAGAATCTATTAGTTTTTATTGTCACCTTAATGAGCATTGTCATAGGGGTGGAATTTACCGGGATGGAATATACCGGGGTGGAATATACCGGGATCGAATATACCGGGGTGGAATATACCGGAGTGGAATTTACCGGAATGGAATATACCGGGGTGGAATTTACCGGGATGGAATATACCGGAGTGGAATTTACCGGGATGGAATATACCGGGGTGGAATATACCGGGGTGGAATTTACCGGGATGGAATATACCGGGGGTGGAATTTACCGGGATGGAATATACCGGGGTGGAATTTACCGGGGTGGAATATACCGGGGTGGAATTTACCGGGATGGAATTTACCGGGATGGAATATACCGGGATGGAATATACCGGGATGGAATTTACCGGAATGGAATATACCGGAGTGGAATTTACCGGAATGGAATATACCGGAGTGGAATTTACCGGGATGGAATATACCGGGGTGGAATTTACCGGGATGGAATATACCGGGGTGGAATTTACCGGGATGGAATTTACCGGGGTGGAATTTACCGGGATGGAATATACCGGGATGGAATATACCGGGATGGAATATACCGGGCTGGAATATACCGGGGTGGAATTTAACGGGCTGGAATATACCGGGGTGGAATATACCTAGAACCGTTTATACATAATACATACTTGCATTCGAATATAATTTAGATTCAATAACAGGTACTGTACTAGTATTAATAAATATGAAGGGGCATAATCTTGACGTGTTTTCCTTACACATGATAATATCTCATTGAATTATTATCCCATTTATTCTAGCTAATAAAAAAATAAAACACAAATGCATTTTTGAAGAGTGGACAGTGAAAGTATGCTCCGAAAACTATAACTGCATTTTTAAACTATGACATCAATGGCTACAAAATACACACAGAGAACGGTTTTGTTAAATTTACAAAACGTATTTTGTCGATAATATTTGGTTATGGTTATGAGAAAATTTTGTTAAATTAACCATTAATTGAGTTAAATCAGCAATAAAATATTGTTCAAAGATTTCTTCACTACAACAAAATATTTTTTTAAGTTAACTGTACAATTTTTGTTATGGAATATTGTTAAGGTTACTAAAAAAGTTTTGTTCATATTAACTTAAATATTGCTATGATAGCAATAAAATATTGTAAAATGTTTTTTTATTTATAACAAAATGTTTTTGTAGTAGTAACTTGAAATATTTAGTTAAAATATAACATTGTTCTTTAACAAAATACCTTTGTCTTTATAAATAACAATTTTGTTATAATAATATTATATTTTTGTTGATATATTTTTTACTATTAACAAAATTATATTGTCAGTAATAATAATTGTCTGCCATTTCTTTTTGTTATTAGGCTTCATTTAAATTTTAAGTTACCACAATATGTATTCATTGTTCGTGCAGAATCAATATATATAAATTTATACGTGTTTCTTGAGTGCTATTTTGTATCAATATTTCTACGTCTGTCCCACGCGTGATGTCCCTCGTCTGTTTTACGCGGGAAAAAGTAATACATTGAGTCTTGGGTCAAATCTTAATGGTAAAAATATTGATTGATACATATTGCAGCAAGTTCATTCTGAAGCCTTATTTACGTATCATAACTACGTAAGTAATGTTAAACACTAGTAGGTATCTATGTAGGTATTGATTGATAAAACATAGTAAGAAACTAGGTAGGTAGGTCGGAATTGATAAATATTAATAGATAGCTATTATAAAAATATTCAATTGAAATGTTTCATTGTTTGTTATTATATAAAAAAAAAAGATACGAGATCAATAGAATATTAAATAATATTCATTTATAATAACTTTAAAAGGCATGCGTGTTTTCATATTGCTTATAGTTCATTCCAATCCAACTTCTACTATGTCCAGGATGGCTGAGAGGTTAGCGCCGCAGACTAGAGTTTGAAGATCGTCGGTTCGATTCCAGGATACACCACTTCATTTCTATGTTCATTTCTTCCCATTTAATTTGTATATAACAACATGTAACATTTAACTAATTGATATACAGCCAAATTTACATAAACAATATATGCAATAAAATAAGAAATAGTAATTAAAACAGCATAATCTATTTTTTCAGTTAAAATAACTAGATGATTTTGTTGCTACAAAAAATTATTTGTGTTGCTTTAAATATAATTTTTGTTGACATAACAAAATACATTTTTTGAAGTAACAGTATTGTAATGTTACTATAACTAATAAGCTCTAGTTACTGTTACCTTAAAAATTCTAGTGTAACTATAACAAAAAAACCTTAACAAAAAAATATATTTACTGTAACAAAATTATTTTGATGGCTCATAGCTGACTAATTTATTTTGTTAATACAACCAAAAACCTACTTTTTTTTGTTGTATCAACAAAACCGTTCTCTGTGTGTATCGAAGTAAAGACCTTAGAAATAATTAACCAATTCAGAGAATCAAAGTATAAATAGAGAACATAAAGAAGTGGGAAAAGGAATAAAGAAGACTGAGAGAATGACAAACTCTAGAAAATTCATCACAAATCTCTTTAAAAAGGCATTAAAATTTATAACCCTGTAACAAGGCCTTTAGGAGGAATTGAGATATGTTGAGTGAGAATGTTTAGCAAAATGTTAAATCTTACGACTTAAGGACCATTCTGTACTAGCGGATAAAACCTCGCGTTATCACCGACCAGTTTATTCCTCTTAAAATTTAATCTATGCTAGGCGGTGAAAACGCGGCGTTTTATTCGCTAGTAGAGAATTGGACTTTACTGCAGCTAATATTTTTAATGAAAAAATAAATACCAAATCTATTCATTATAACATTGAATAAATTATTAAATAGCGTTTTAATTATTACGTTGAATGTACGGAGGGATTTCAACGGATGATTTTTAAATTTAAATGAAGAAATGTATAGGAAATTAAATTTAATGATTTTTTTGCTTAATTACTTTCTTACGCAAGGCTATGATATTTGGATATATTAAATATTATAAGGAATTATCAATGCGGTTTCCGAAAGATAATGAACACCACATGATGCTATTTTGAACATAGAATATATTGTTAAGTATTGGTTCCTTCATTTCTCAGAGCCATCTAATATCTCAGGTGCACTAGATAGTTTTCTATGATTAAAATCTTGGAGAAAACTATGGTTTTTAAAGAGATAACTATGACAAGATTCTTCATAACTCATGTGCATTTCATAACTCAGAACTTCATAACTCAGAACTTCATAACTCAGAACTTCATAACTCAGAACTTCATAACTCTGAACTTCATAACTCTGAACTTCATAACTCTGAACTTCATAACTCTGAACTTCATAACTCAGAACTTCATAACTCAGAACTTCATAAATCTGAACTTCATAACTCTGAACTTCATAACTCAGAACTTCATAACTCAGAACTTCATAACTCAGAACTTCATAACTCAGAACTTCATAACTCAGGAGTTTTACTGTACATCTTTTAATTTAGCTTTCGGTTTATGGTGTCAGGTGTATCACGTCATCCTTCTTCAGAGTTATTTAAAAAGAGGAATTAAGGTATGAATATCGGTTCAGTGTTATCTAGCACAAAAGTTGTGTCATGTTGTGTACCTCAGGGTGTAGTGTTGGGTTCCCTTCTTTTTCTTATTTACAATAATAATGTCACTGAAATATCAATACTAAATTTACTGAATGGCTAACGACACTACAAATTCGTGTTGCAATACAGGCAGGCCTCGCTTTATGTACAACTCACTTTAATAAGAGTTGTACTTATTTCGAGTCATGACTCGATATAAGTACCGTTCGTAGACATAGAAAACGGAGACAATTTTTTGTGATTGATTCACGGTAACTATCATAAACATCAAAATTATAATCCATATGAGGTTATTAGAAGCAATTAGTTCAGAAATTCAACATGTCCCATTTTAGGTTAAGTTCCGTGTTATTGCACGGTTCCATATTTTCGAACACGTAAAATCTCCATATATTAATCATTATTTAACTTTTATTTCAATTGGTATTCATGATGCCAATTTGAATAGAAGTTGAATAATAATTAAAACTAATATATTTACTTTTCGGACGTGTCCGATAATGTAGAACGTACCAATAACTTGAAACTTAGTACCCTTCTTCCAAAAATATTTCATAGAGCATAAAATTGCTGTTTCTCAAATGTAACACATTAATTATAGAAGTCTAAGTATCTATTAATTACTCACCTATACTGAGTGAGAGTTGAGCTATGGTTGGATTTTAAAACCTTTAATAAGTTCACAACTTTACACTTTCATCACAGTCACAAACACTGTTTGATAATAGGCTTAGATATGTAGTACTTTAACCACAGTTTATAGAATAAGGACTATATATACTGTGACTCAAATTCTAAAAAAAAAATTTCTTTCATTATAACTGATAGAAAATGAGATATATAATCAAGGAGCGACAATTATAATTTTCTCGCTACTTTACCTCGATTTAGTTACCGTTTGGTAATTAAACTGAGTTGTGATTTGGTAACTAAAGCGGGGGATGCCTGTACTTATTTCCTGATTTTACTGATAAATCAAATGCTTATATTAATCTGTTTATAAATGGAAAATATGATATAATAACATTCACTGAATTGGAAAAAAAACTGCCCTACTTTTCACCAATAGTTACTTTTCAATTTATTTTTCTTTGGTTATCAAAATAAATATATAATGATAATATCAAATTCTGCGATTAATTGTATTACATTTCTTGGTTTTAAATTGAACAATTATCTTCACCAACATATTAAATAAATTATATTAATTAAATGTGAAGTAACATTAGAATACTTACAGTAAACATTAATCGTATTTTACTAGTAAAATATCACAATTACAGATATATAATCGTCGGAATTTTTTGTCGGGAAAATATGAAGGAAAATTTAAATTTTATGATAAATAATTATTGGATTACCGACGAATTATTTAAAGTCGGCGGCTATTCATTCACCATCGACGATAGGTGATTTTAATTTTCGACTGGGTATGAATAAATAAAGGAAGTAAATTATATATAAAAATCATCAAAAGGTCGAATATAGAAAAATATTTCTCTATCGTAATTAAATTGGTAGAAGTTTTAATAATAAAGTTTAGCTCAGAACAATAGAGTTATTTTCAGGAGAAAGATCGACTGAAATAAAATGTTCAGAACTCTCTTATCATGTATTCGAAAGATTGAAGTTTTCAACAATTAATTAACATTATTTAATAAGTAATAAATATTTATAAAGACAGTTCAAAATGAATCAAATGCTTAAACACAAATTTTATTAACTATTAATTTTTAAATAAGTTAATTAGGTAATTTAAAATGAACATTATTGGTATGTACAGCAAAAAAAGTAACCATTTCATAATAGGAGTTTTCTTCAAATTTCTAATTTTATATTTAATTGGAACATATATCTAGTTCTCTATATTTAAAAGTTATCTCAAATAATTGTAAATAATTGTTATATTGGTTACTGATTGAGAATTAAAAATCGAAAGGAAATATATATTGAACATCTTAGAAGATATCTAACACATATTTGAAATATTCAAATAAAAACTAATGTGGCTCCATCTTCAGTTATATAATACAATACATATATTTAATAAACTACATAGAAATGAATAAAAATCATTGAATTTATTCAATATTCATATGCATTATGGTACAAATACCTCTTGACTAATTAAAAAAGTAAAAATTTGATAATGATGTCTTAGAGATACATTTATTGTCGCGGAAGAGATATAACATTAAAAAAATACCGAATCATATATTCATCTAATTTGAAGTCATTTTGGATGGCCGGAAAATTAGGTTGATTTTATCAAAGAACAAAAACTGAAAACGTTGAAATTATGAGTACTAAAATGTGTAGTGTATTTATTAAAAGCGGATAAAATCATTAACCGTTTTAAAATGATACGTAACATTAGTCATTTTTACATTTATTTATCATGAGATTTGAGCGGAAAGTTCAGTCTCGGAATTTTAGGTCAGAGGTATAAATCTAACTTATCAGTTAGATTTATCAGGGGGGGGGGTTGCCGCCCCTCCCCTTCCACGAACCCCCTTACCAGATCATTAAACAATCATGAAGTGTGCAGTACAACAATCTAGCGGGTACAACAAACAAAATAACGGCCATTTATATTGAGAGGCAATTTTTAATTCAGAGGCCGAATTTTCCTAGAGCCTCCTTTTGGCATCAGATTATGAAATGTGCCGATCTTCAACAGTCGGCTTTTTTAGTTCTATTGCGTATCTATTGGTTAGAATCTAATTTCCGCAAGCAATTTTGAACTGGGTTAAAGGAGAAAATTCTAATTTATGAGGTAATCAGAGGAGTATAATTGAATTAAGGAGTTTTTCGGCCGTTCCGCCCTCCCATTAGAGTTAATCTAACTATTGTTACATGGTACCAAATTGCTGTGATTATTTTTAACTGGTCTGCCAACTATTTTGATGTTTAAATTTTGATAATTACCAGGCTGAAACTTTAAGTAGAGTTGGAGTTGGCTTTAACAAACTGACAAAAACTTTAAATAACCTGTAGTTCCTTCAGATCTACCAATTTACACTCTATTAGTGGGAGTTTAACGTCTGCTTCAGTCATATCGTTGACTAAATCGCTGACGTCAAAAGGAAACAATTTACAAGGGACTGGAAGAGATAGTCAGAAAAGAAAGTGGTTCCATGAACAAAGTCACTTACCACCGTTGGTTACCAATTTACTCAGCTTTCAATATTTCTAAACCAATCATGTGATCCCCATTCTAATAACTTCAAAACCAAGTGATTTTAATATACTATAGCAGTCCTATACCTCTGACACTGGAACCTAAAATAGGATATTGGAATAAATAACATTTTTGTAGTTCTTTTGCAATAACTATATATGTTAAAACATTTCTAGATTATATAATATACTTTTTAAATCATAGATATTACGAATATCATGGACAAAATGAAATGGTATCGAATTCTATATACAGCTGGTTTGCAACAAACGTAATTCAAATTGTTTTCTCGTGTTTAATTCAAAAAGTTGTTGTCTCTTGTGTGATTCACACAGTGTTTGTCTCTTGTGTGATTCACACAGTGTTTGTCTCGTGTGTAATTCACACAGTGTTTGTCTCGTGTGTAATTCACACAGTGTTTGTCTCGTGTGTGATTCACACAGTGTTTGTCTCGTGTGTGTGATTCACACAGTGTTTGTCTCGTGTGTGTGATTCACACAGTGTTTGTCTCGTGTGTGTGATTCAGAGTGTTTAAATCATGACACTCTGCATATTGGTAAATTAATTACTAGGTTTAATTGAAAGACATATCAGTAATTTGGATCCGTAATTTGGTTAGCTATTCATTATAGATATAAAATATTAAAGGTAATAATATTAAAGTTAATGATATTAAAGATAATAATATTAAAGTTAATGATATTAAAGGTAATAATATTAAAGTTAATGATATTAAAGATAATAATATTAAAGGTAAATAATATTGAAGGTAATGATACTGAAGGTAATTATAAACGTTGAAAGTTGTAAGATTAGGATTTATACCTCACAATGTTATTTTTATTTTAGGTGTCAAGAGTTGTCCCTATCCACTACGAGGTGATCCAAAGAGACATGAAGAGAAGAAGGCCTCGTTGAAGAGGGGACAGTGAAAGTACGCTCGCTCCATGCACTAGGTCGACTACTCGGCTACCACAGGTAACCGTGTCGACCCAGCGCATGAATAGTGAGAATAGAGAAAGAAGAAGAAGTTGAGGAAAAGGATAAAAGAAATCTGATGAAAAGAGAGCCAAACGAAAGAAAAACCTAAATGTTATAATAAAACAAAAAGATGGACAATGATTATTTTAAACGCCAAGTCTGATGACCTACCGTTATATTATATTATTAAATATTATAGCACAAAGTGAATAAGAAATAAGTTCATAATTAGAACATTGAGAATTTGATAGTTAATTAATAGCAGTTCAATAAATTTCAATGATAATAAGGTTCAGTACCATTTACCCAATGGAAAAGCTCATTACGTTCATATGTTTTCATAATTTGATAGCGCAATGATGTTCAGATATCTAATGAGATTAGCTCTGTGTTATTGCTGGAATTAATTAATTTCAATTATACCTCAGCCAATATCTAACGCAATGTAAATATTAAAAATAAACCGAGGGAATGAAGAGGACAGACACAGAAATGTTATTTTTATATTGTACAGTAGTGTCCTCTCCAATTAGTACACTTGTGTCCGATTGGGCTGTGTCCGGTGATGTGCTTTAATTGTAAAATAGGCTTTATATTTCGTTGCATCTTATTTCTTAATTGTTGAAACAATCAAGCAATGATCATTAACAGTATTTTTAATTATTTTTTTAAGTATTTATATAGATTTATGAAATATTTGGTGACAATCGGTTTTAGAACTAATTCCTATTTTAGTTATTTAAACAACTATTTAAATAACGATCAGTTCGATTTGAAAAAAAATAGCAAGTATAAAGTATTTACACTGAACTATTCTGAATAATCTATACTAATAATTTCCTTAGTGTGTTTATTTATTTATTAATTTTATTATTTGGTGTCCGCTATTAAATGAGGGGTATTAAACATGAAGAATGTAACTATGATACGCACGGGAATATATTGACTTGGTATTTAAATTTATCTGTTTTTATTCAATTTTAAATGTTTTTATCTATGAAAAAAGTTCAGTTTATGCAGAAAAATGAATTTTATTTGAGTTCACTGAAAATGACCTAAGAACGGGTAATAAATTACTATTGAAGACCCGTTATTTTTAACGGGCAAATACACTAGTCTATACTAATAATTTCCTTACTGTGTTTATTTATTCATTTGGTGTCCGCCTTTACACTACGGGTATTAAACATGAAGAATGTAGCTATGATACACACGGGAATATATTGACTTGATGTTTAAATTCCCTGTTTTTATTCAATTTAAATCTTCTAAGGGTACGGTTACTATGCATGCGTATTCAAGCGATTTTTCGCACTGACGATATCGTCAGAACTGATCGTCAGTGCGAAGTGGTTACACTGTATGCGATTTCTGATCGTCAGTGTGTTTCTGCCCCATTAATATTGGGGTCTAAACTATGTTTATTTGATATTATATTCGGGAGGAATTAATACATGTGTGCCTCTGAAATAATAGACGCAACGCTAATTTATTAATATTTTCACAATTTCACTAAACACAATTTTGAAATACCTAAATAGAGAAATGATGAGAATATTTTTTATGTAATATAATTATTGAAAGATATTCCATTTTATTAAAAATAAAAATTGTACAAAGTAACAACCAATTCAAGCCTTTATATATAATTATATTATGATTAAATTAATTTTATATAATTAAATAATATCTATTATTTCTGATACCTAGTATTAAATAATATATTTCCAAAATGCATGAATATACAGCAATAGCAATCAAAAGAAAGAGAAATATACCCAAAAATTACCGAAAATTGTCGCAAGTCGCATGAAAAAATCAAACTCATTTGAACGCTGAAGTTAGTCTGACGACTTCGTATGTATTCTGACGACCAAATCGCAGCCACTGTAACCACTCCCATTGGAAAGTATGAGTTTGATTTTCATCCGATTTCATCAGAAGTCGTCAGTGCGAAAAATCGCTTGAATACGCATCCATAGTAACCGTAGCCTAAACTAATAATTTCCTTAGTGTGTTTATTTATTTATTTATTTATTTGGTGTTCGCTTTTACTAGACGGGTATTAAACATGAAGAATGTAACTATGATACGCCATGGAATATATTGACTTGATATTTTAAATATCATGTTTCTATTCAATTTTTAAATTTATTTTATCTATAAAATAAATTAGACTATGCAGAAAATTGAATTTTAATTGAACTCATTAAAAGTAACGTAATAACGGGCAATAAATTGGTATTGATGATGACCCGTTATTTTTAACGGGAAAGTACACTAGTAATTCATAAACATATAAGTGATTGGACTAGGAAAATATTCAAAAAATAAAGTACTACTGTAATTCTGTCTTTCATAGATACAGAATATCATTTCTAACTAAACGATTAGGTAATTAATTATTACTAATTAGTTAATTAATAATTAATTAGTTGGAGGTTAAACGTATGCTTCGAACCCAAAGGCATATCGCTGACGTTAAATGGAAATTAAACACAAGGGATTGAAAGAAGCAGTCAGAAAAGAAAGTTACTTAATTTTTGTGTTTAATTTTCTTACTGGTTTAACGTCTGCTTCGGAACCAAAGGCCATAACAATGACCTCAAAAAGAAATTAAGTACACGTTTCGAAGTGGACTCATAAGCTGAAGTATAAAAAATCCATGGCCAGCACACAACTAAGATATCAACCCTTTGGACTTTCACATCTGGGCTGCAGCACAAACTGCAGTTTACAAAAGAAAAACTAGAATCCATTGAGTCTCTTCATACAATGTGTTCAAAGCTTCTGACTCCTCCAGCCTGAAGCCGGAACGACGCAATCTTCATAACATTCTTACAAACTTTCTTGAGTTTCCTGGCTCTGTCTTCAGGCCTGCATAAGGTGTCATTTTCAACAACTTTTGTAGGGTCTCAGGAGATGTGCATCATACGATATAAGACATTGAACATTTAATAATTATAAAACCCATTCTTTTACATTTAAGTGTTGTATCTATATTCTATAATGACAATTGACACATTTTAATTAAGTGCTTCTTAGTCGCAATTGAAATTGACATTTCTGATAGAACACAGAATAAATTACTCATATAAACATTAACAAATAGTAACATTTGTGCAGTTATACTGTTTTCACAGTTACTATTTTCATATTTCCAAAATGAACCTTTACTAATTCTAATGTTAATTGGTTATTGATACTTTTAAATTGGTCAGCAAAAATGACAAAAAAGTTCTAAAATTTGGAAATGAAATTAGAAAACAGTGATTTGTAAAATTATTATCATGCAACGAGTCTTTTCTCTGATAGTACATCATCACACTGACTTTTTCCCCTGATAGTACATCATCACAGTGACTATTTTCTCTGATAGTACATCATCACAGTGACTCTTTTCTCTGATAGTACATCATCACAGTGACTCTTTTCTCTGATAGTACATCATCACAGTGACTCTTTTCTCTGATAGTACATCATCACAGTGACTCTTTTCTCTGATAGTACATCATCACAGTGACTCTTTTCTCTGATAGTACATCATCACAGTGACTCTTTTCTCTGATAGTACATCATCACAGTGACTCTTTTCTCTGATAGTACATCATCACAGTGACTCTTTTCTCTGATAGTACATCATCACACTGACTTTTTCCCCTGATAGTACATCATCACAGTGACTATTTTCTCTGATAGTACATCATCACAGTGACTCTTTTCTCTGATAGTACATCATCACAGTGACTCTTTTCTCTGATAGTACATCATCACAGTGACTCTTTTCTCTGATAGTACATCATCACAGTGACTCTTTTCTCTGATAGTACATCATCACAGTGACTCTTTTCTCTGATAGTACATCATCACAGTGACTCTTTTCTCTGATAGTACATCATCACAGTGACTCTTTTCTCTGATAGTACATCATCACAGTGACTCTTTTCTCTGATAGTACATCATCACAGTGACTCTTTTCTCTGATAGTGCATCATCACAGTGACTCTTTTCTCTGATAGTGCATCATCACAGTGACTCTTTCCTCTGATAGTACATCATCACAGTGACTCTTTTCTCTGATAGTACATCATCACAGTGACTCTTTTCTCTGATAGTACATCATCACAGTGACTCTTTTCTCTGATAGTACATCATCACAGTGACTCTTTTCTCTGATAGTACATCATCACAGTGACTCTTTTCTCTGATAGTGCATCATCACAGTGACTCTTTTCTCTGATAGTACATCATCACAGTGACTCTTTCCTCTGATAGTACATCATCACAGTGACTCTTTTCTCCGATAGTACATCATCACAGTGACTCTTTTCTCTGATAGTACATCATCACAGTGACTCTTTTCTCTGATAGTACATCATCACAGTGACTCTTTTCTCTGATAGTACATCATCACAGTGACTCTTTTCTCTGATAGTACATCATCACAGTGACTCTTTTCTCTGATAGTACATCATCACACTGACTTTTTCCCCTGATAGTACATCATCACAGTGACTATTTTCTCTGATAGTACATCATCACAGTGACTCTTTTCTCTGATAGTACATCATCACAGTGACTCTTTTCTCTGATAGTACATCATCACAGTGACTCTTTTCTCTGATAGTACATCATCACAGTGACTCTTTTCTCTGATAGTACATCATCACAGTG
>CANNZV010006532.1:0-17242 GCA_947561585.1 Caprella mutica | reverse complement strand
GTTTCTATTGTATAAAGCTTGAGAATATTGTATATAAGTTATAATATAACCATGTTTCTATTGTATAAAGCTTGAGAATATTGTACATAAGTTATAATATAACCATGTTTCTATTGTATAAAGCTTGAGAATATTGTGTATAAGTTATAATATAACCATGTTTCTATTGTATAAAGCTTGAGAATATTGTATATAAGTTATAATATAACCATGTTTCTATTGTATAAAGCTTGAGAATATTGTACATAAGTTATAATATAACCATGTTTCTATTGTATAAAGCTTGAGAATATTGTACATAAGTTATAATATAACCATGTTTCTATTGTATAAAGCTTGAGAATATTGTACATAAGTTATAATATAACCATGTTTCTATTGTATAAAGCTTGAGAATATTGTACATAAGTTATAATATAACCATGTTTCTATTGTACGATAGCTTGAGAATATTGTACATAAGTTATAATATAACCATGTTTCTATTGTATAAAGCTTGAGAATATTGTACATAAGTTATAATATAACCATGTTTCTATTGTACGATAGCTTGAGAATATTGTACATAAGTTATAATATAACCATGTTTCTATTGTATAAAGCTTGAGAATATTGTACATAAGTTATAATATAACCATGTTTCTATTGTATAAAGCTTGAGAATATTGTACATAAGTTATAATATAACCATGTTTCTATTGTATAAAGCTTGAGAATATTGTATATAAGTTATAATATAACCATGTTTCTATTGTATAAAGCTTGAGAATATTGTATATAAGTTATAATATAACCATGTTTCTATTGTATAAAGCTTGAGAATATTGTACATAAGTTATAATATAACCATGTTTCTATTGTATAAAGCTTGAGAATATTGTACATAAGTTATAATATAACCATGTTTCTATTGTATAAAGCTTGAGAATATTGTACATAAGTTATAATATAACCATGTTTCTATTGTATAAAGCTTGAGAATATTGTACATAAGTTATAATATAACCATGTTTCTATTGTATAAAGCTTGAGAATATTGTACATAAGTTATAATATAACCATGTTTCTATTGTATAAAGCTTGAGAATATTGTACATAAGTTATAATATAACCATGTTTCTATTGTACGATAGCTTGAGAATATTGTACATAAGTTATAATATAACCATGTTTCTATTGTATAAAGCTTGAGAATATTGTACATAAGTTATAATATAACCATGTTTCTATTGTACGATAGCTTGAGAATATTGTACATAAGTTATAATATAACCATGTTTCTATTGTATAAAGCTTGAGAATATTGTACATAAGTTATAATATAACCATGTTTCTATTGTATAAAGCTTGAGAATATTGTACATAAGTTATAATATAACCATGTTTCTATTGTATAAAGCTTGAGAATATTGTACATAAGTTATAATATAACCATGTTTCTATTGTATAAAGCTTGAGAATATTGTACATAAGTTATAATATAACCATGTTTCTATTGTACGATAGCTTGAGAATATTGTACATAAGTTATAATATAACCATGTTTCTATTGTATAAAGCTTGAGAATATTGTACATAAGTTATAATATAACCATGTTTCTATTGTACGATAGCTTGAGAATATTGTACATAAGTTATAATATAACCATGTTTCTATTGTATAAAGCTTGAGAATATTGTATATAAGTTATAATATAACCATGTTTCTATTGTATAAAGCTTGAGAATATTGTATATAAGTTATAATATAACCATGTTTCTATTGTATAAAGCTTGAGAATATTGTACATAAGTTATAATATAACCATGTTTCTATTGTACGATAGCTTGAGAATATTGTATATAAGTTATAATATAACCATGTTTCTATTGTACGATAGCTGGAGAATATTGTATATAAGTTATAATATAACCATGTTTCTATTGTACGATAGCTTGAGAATATTGTATATAAGTTATAATATAACCATGTTTCTATTGTACGATAGCTGGAGAATATTGTATATAAGTTATAATATAACCATGTTTCTATTGTACGATAGCTTGAGAATATTGTACATCTCAACTGGGCACCAAGTGAGGCATATAAAAGCAATAGACAAAATTAAATTATGCAAATAAGCCACTTATTGAAGCGAGATAAAAAATATCTATTTAGCCAAAGAAACTATCGAGATTCTAATCGAGAGATATCAGTGCTATCTCGTGGGGAGGAAAATGGGGAGATGGTCGAGATATGGAGACATGACATGCGTCTCCTTTTTACATTTACAAAGGATCGTTAAATTCTTTTGACATGAGAACATACTATAGGGAGTACATTTAAAAAAGGGAAAATAGGGAGTACATGTAAAATAGGGAAAATAGGAATTGCATGTAAAATAGGGAAAATAGGGATTGCATGTAAAATAAAGAAAATAGAAATTGCATGTCAAATAGGGACTAAATTAAAATAGGGAGTACATGTCAAATAGGGAGTACATGTCAAATAGGGAGTACATGTAAAATAGGGAGTACATGTAAAATAGGGAGTAGATGTCAAATAGGGAGTACATGTCAAATAGGGAGTACATGTAAAATAGGGAGTACATGTAAAATAGGGAGTACATGTCAAATAGGGAGTACATGTCAAATAGGGAGTACATGTCAAATAAAGAGTACATGTCAAATAGGGAGTACATGTCAAATAGGGAGTACATGTCAAATAGGGAGTATATGTCAAATAAGGAGTACATGTCAAATAGGGAGTACATGTCAAATAAAGAGTACATGTCAAATAGGGAGTATATGTCAAATAAGGAGTACATGTCAAATAGGGAGTACATGTCAAATAGGGAGTACATGTCAAATAGGGAGTACATGTCAAATAGGGAGTACATGTCAAATAGGAAGTACATGTCAAATAAGGAGTACATGTCAAATAGGGAGTACATGTCAAATAGGGAGTACATGTCAAATAGGGAGTACATGTCAAATAGGGAGTACATGTCAAATAGGGAGTACATGTCAAATAAGGAGTACATGTCAAATAGGGAGTACATCTCAAATAGGGAGTACATGTCAAATAGGGAGTACATGTAAAATAGGGAGAGCATCTCAAATAGGGAGAGCATCTAAAATACAGGGAGATCATGTCAAAAAGAACCGACCCTATAAAATGTAAAAATGAGATCTCTTTCACATACAAATTAGGGTCTAAACCTATCAAGAACAGGATACATGTCAAAATAGTGTAACAAACTACATTGTTACATAGATTTTGCACCAGTGGCTCAAAGTAATAGGCATTATAGGACTATCAATAGTCCCATCAGAAATAGAGGGCACCTACAATAGCATTTTGTATACAGTCTTCCTATTGTAACAACAGTTTCAACATCCTGTCTATTGTAATTCATACACAGCCTGTTGTAAGAGCTACCAACTACAATGAGCACAAATTTGTTACCTAGTGAATTCAAAAAAGAATATAATTTTTTCGCTTGAGTGGTCGTACACACGAAGGTTTTTTTAAGTCTTTCCATCAAACTTTTTGCCAAGCTCCTCCTACTTTTTTGCTAAGCTCCTAAGAAAAAATGATATAATTATTATTTATTTCAGATGGTATCCATGATACCTGCAGGTATCATGGATGAATAATAATTATATAGTTTTTTCTTATATTCCCGTGGAAAAAGGAGGAGCTTAGCAAAAAAAACTTAAAAACCCTACGTGTGTAGTGTGTACGACCCTTTAGTGTTATTAGGGCAAAGGACAATTACCAGATGTGAATTTTAATACCGGATGAAAATAACAATAGTTCATTAATAAAAAATTACATAAAATATATACAATTTTCACCACGCGATGAATTTACTTTGATACTCCTTTTTTAAATAATAACCTAGTGATTTTTATTACTCTGTATTCAATTCGTAACTGGAAATTGTAACTTTACCCCAGTGGTTAAAAAGAGTCAATAAAGAACAGTCAAATTAAAAAAAAATTGATAACCAATATAGAGTACAATTTATAATTCCAAATTACTGGTTATACAAAATGCAAATCGGACATAAATTTTCTAAGACTTAAAATTTGAGTCTAGTAAGTTACGAATTATCGGTCAGTTCCACATCTTCGGTCATATAAGAGTAAGAAAATATTATAAATAATTATCATTCAAATTTTATTTAAATTGGTATCCATGATACCTGCAGGTATCATGGATACCAATTAGAAAATTTTATTATATCTTTTTTTCTTATATGACCGCTGATGAGGAACCGACCGATAATTCAAAACTTTCCTTTATTCCATTTTGAATTAAATTTTCACTGAAGATATAATCCTAATTTTCGTTATCAAACATGTTCCCATCTTGTTTACAAGGGAGTAGGCATAGAGATATCTCACTATTGTTGTGACTTATAAAGCGTGATGCCTGATGCTATTTAATCAATGGCATGCATGCACACACGAGCTCTATTATCTAATAGGCATGGATTTGAAAGGGAGAACCCGATAGACCTATGGTGGTGAATGGTGATAAGGAGACCCTCAGATATTGGAATATTCAGACACATCTCAAAATTGGGATACATTTCAATAATGAATGAACACGCATTTTGATATTAATACAAATGTACAGTCAGAGAAAAGTGTATCTGTAATGATTTTATAAACTTTCTACTAATTTTACGATATTTGTAAAATTACACGATGATTCGAAAATATACACGATGATTTGAAAATATAATAAAATAAGTTAGAAAATTAGTATCAAGCAGTGACTCTTTTCTCTGATAGTACATCATCACAGTGACTCTTTTCTCTGATAGTACATCATCACAGTGACTCTTTTCTCTGATAGTACATCATCACAGTGACTCTTTTCTCTGATAGTACATCATCACAGTGACTCTTTTCTCTGATAGTACATCATCACAGTGACTTTTTTCTCTGATAGTACATCATCACAGTGACACTTTTCTCTGATAGTACATCATCACAGTGACTCTTTTCTCTGATAGTACATCATCACAGTGACTCTTTTCTCTGATAGTACATCATCACAGTGACTCTTTTCTCTGATAGTACATCATCACAATGACTTTTTTCTCTGATAGTACATTTTTTTATTCCAAAAGGGCCTTGGTAACAGTGTTTGAAATTTTATTAGTAATTTTGCGTAAGGTGTATTGAGAATTTGGCTGGAGCAGTTTGGGAAGATTATTCCCAAGTCTATTGTGTTGAATAATGAAAACGCGGCTCAATATTGCAGTTCTACGAGGCCTAGACCAGGCATTAAAGGTGCTTCCGAATTATTAAGGGCTTACTGAAGTTAAAGAATTTCAGGAAAAAATAAACAGTAAGTATTCAAATGCGCTTGAAAACCACTAAAGGCTTTTAAAAGCTTATTTGAGTTACTGGTAGAGAATAGTGTTATTGGATATTAGAAGCTGCTGTAAAAAGATGAATTTACATAATTGGAAAAATGATAAAAATTAATTTCTATATAACTAATGATAAATGAAAATATTTAAAGTATGGTAAATATATAAATAGATTTTAATGGTTTTTTATCAGTTTGATGCAGAAATTCGGTTTGGATTTTAGAACGATATAGAATTTTTTCCATATCGTTTAACATTTTAAATACTTTAAAAAATTGGTTTGGACAAATGTGAGGCATCTTGTATATAGGGTAAAATAAGAGTTATCGTATGGTTCCATATATTCGAACATGTCAAAAAATTATAATTATTATTTAGCTTTTATTTTAATCATTATATTTTATATATGTTTCCGGAAATGTCAAACCGTCTGATAACTCGAAACTAACTAAATAAAATTTCCAAACTTTCCTTTTCTGAAATTCACTTCAAATTGAGGCCTATTTAAGGACCCCCCAGGGGGTACAGACCCATATGTGCAATATATCTGCTGACATTCATAGAGGTCCATTTGTAAAGGATTTCCTAGCATTACAAAGATTTATTGAAATCTAGCAGAAGGAGGGAAGCGTGTCCAATTCGAACCGACACTTTTCCTACAGTCTCCTCCGTTGTTTAGATATAATAAATAGTTTATGGGGAGAGGGAGGAGGGGAGGGAGTGTATGGGTGATGCAGCTGCAGTATGATGCATTGGAGGAGTGAGTTGAAATGTAGGGTACAGGACCAATTACCAGATTGAACGGATTTACCGGTAAAAAGTATTTAAGTCATATTAAAATTTAAAAAAAATTAAACTATAGCTTGTTCAATAAAATTGACATAATTGGTAATTGTCTAATTGGAACTTTACCATGCTTAATATTTACTAAAAATATTGTACAAAAATAATTAATCAGAGATCAGCAATTTATTTTTTAAATTTAATATACACAAAAATTTCAATTGTATTAATCCTGCAAAATTAAAATCGACATCAAATGGGATACAAGAATTGAAATACGACATCAATATTTTAATATTCATTGAAGTTTAAATTTTAATTTATTTAAATTTAAAATAATAGATCATAATTAGTTATGTTTAAAATTTAAGTAATAAATCACAATAAATGTAAATTTGAAAGATCATTTTAAGTTTAAATATCAAGTGATATATCACCATAAGTATAAATCTCTAGCTATTACATCATAAAACACAGATTTCTACCCACAGAAGCAAAAGTTTCATTCGCATCTTTTTTATATGAAGCCATTTACATATTATATTTAATAGAAAGGTAATAGAAGACATATTCTGCATCTAAAGTATGTGTTTATCCTATGAAATATAAGCAATATTGGCCCTGCTAGCGATACAGCCTTTATTATTAAACCATGCGGCTTGAAGCGCTTTGAAACGTCACATATATTATTTACATGAATATAATGTAGAAAATAAGAAACGTGATACACGCATTTAAGAAAATTAATAAATATTCATAATGATGATCAATTTAATGTGTAAATTAATACCTAAATTTAGATGAAATATACTATATTATTTATTTGTGGTAAATAGTATAAATTCTTTTAATAAAAAATAACAAATTAGTTCAATAAAATCTAAAATATTGCAAATTGATACATAAATTAACTTATATCAAAATTTTCATTAAAAATTAACACAAAACATGAAAATTAAATATAGAATTAAAATTTCAATAGGTATTATTTAAAAAAAACTAATCAAAATATGAATATTTAAATAATATTAATATGATTTATATTTTATTGCTTTACTAATAACCTGTTAGAATAAAATCTACATCGGGGATTTAATTCACAAATTGATCGGTATAATCAAAAGAAAAGGTATCGCAATGTTCAGATTCCCTTTAGCCATCGCTACTACTAGCTACACCAATAACTTCAAATTGGTAACATGAGATGCATTAGAAATAATAACAAATTGATAGCAAATCAATAGAAGGGGAAAAGACTTGTATGCGGTGAAGGAAAATAGAGCAATAAATTATATATCGGTACTGGTATAATAACTGACAATTACAGGGGGGTTGTTGTGAATTGAAACTTGGGAGATTGCTTCTAAAACGAGAAATTACGGTGATGGGGAGAGTAGAGAGTGATGGTGAGAATGTAAAGTGATGGGGAGAGTGATGGGTGGAGAGAATGATAGGTAGAGAGAGTGATAGATAGAGAGAGTGATGACTAGAGGGTGATGGTGAGAAAATGATGGACACAGTGAGTGATGGAGAGGAGAAAGAATGAGGATGGCGATGGAGAGTAGAGAAAGTGATGGAGATTGTGAATGGTAGAGAGTGATGGGTTAGATAGTTAAACTGATATATAAAAACATATATAACAGGCTGAAATAAATCCCCTCATAATGAATGGGTTTCAATTATCTTTCCTACTAATTGTGTTTAATTGACCAGGAGTATTTTATAGGGAAACTTTGAAGAAAAATGCAGAGTTGTGCAGGAGTTTCGCAACTGAAGAGAGTTTGTAACAAAGATTTATATTTTACAAAAGGCATCATTTTAAACTCATCCAATTTAAAGTAAAGAGAAATATTGAGCTATTTTATGGAGAATATCAATACACTATGAATGTATAATAACAAACTAAATGTAAATTAAAATAGCCATCAATATGACTGCTATTTATTTTTCAAACAATTGTAGCATATAATTTTTTTATATTTATATTTTTTTGAATATATAGGATATATAATTACCTCGTTAATTTAATTGGTATCCATGATACCTGCAGGTATCATGGATACCAATTAAAATATATGAGACAAATTCAAACAAATGTTTGACAATTAAAAACCAATCAATTTGACTGTTTGGTAGTTTTACTGTTATATAACTCATTAAATAGTCAAATTGCAACACACATCATGAGCAATGACTCTCCCTTATATACTTTTTATAGGCGTCAGCAAGAGAATAACATTTAACTTATCTATTAAATGTATAATGTTTAACCATTAAGAAAGAGAGAGATATCCCTATAAGGTTTAGAGTGCTATCGTCTATCAAACAAAAACACCTTCTATTTTACACTTATAGTATTCGATATAATGTTATAAACAATATAGGAATAGTTATTGTAATATGTATTTTATACAGTGTAGCCAACAAAAAGAAGTAGCCCGAATTTTGAATTAATATAGATATTGAATAAATAAATGAATAAAATATTGAATTTAGAGTAAAAGTGAAAATAATATACTTTTATTTTATTTATTCATGGATTTTATAACAGTCATTGCTTAATTTTTATTATTAATTTAAATAATAATAATTATTATATCGTTTTTCATATATGACCGAAGATGTGAAACTGACCGATAATTCGTAACTTACCCTATACGCTTTAAAATTCACAAGTACCATCAGCTAGAGAAAGGTGCAGATGTTTCTTGTTGAGATGGTAGCTACTCCATTTGGTACTGCACCTCTAAATCTGATAGACAATATAGATTAGAAGTTTCAATATCAGTATTAGAGGCGATTAGTGTTAGACCATCGCAAGATACAATGAAGACACTTATTGTACTGTAGAAAATTGTACAAATATTTTCTATTGTATTGTATGAACTACAATTTCTATTGCATTCAAGAAAACATAATACATACACAAAAAATTTAAAACAAAATAATATTTTATTCATGTAGTATGGACTACAATTTCAATTGTATTTATTATATTGTATGAAAAACAATTTATATTTGAAATTGTTGTTCATGTATAGCCATCAGTTATAGAAAACTAATGGTCATTGATGGCAGACTAAAGAGAATTTGTTCAATATTATTCTTATTCTTATAATTATTAATATAGAGGCTACTTCCTTACTGAAGACACTACATTCACTATACAGGAATTCATTATAGAGGAGTTAGAAAAGAAAATTGTTAAATGCATATTAAATAATATTTTCAATTACAAACAAGACAGATGAAGGTAGTTAGTTACATATGCAGATAATAAAACTGAAATTTATTGAAGCAAATAACTACAGCTCAATGCTCATGCATAAAACGTTGAAAGTATTTATTCATAAAACGCAAGAATAATATATTTCAGTAAAATAAATATGAACATAGTGATACCAATATAAATAGCTATGATTATTTTTCATTTATATCGTTTTTTCTGTAACTTTTAAAATATAATGCAACTTGTAATGAAGAAAAATATCTTCAGGATATTACTACCCGTAGATTATAATTGTAAAACCATTGTGTAACAAACGTTAAATACCAATTAAAACTATTGTAACAAACGTTAAATACCAATTAAAACTATTGTAACAAACGTTAAATACCAATTAAAACCATTGTGTAACAAACGTTAAATACCAATTAAAACTATTGTAACAAACGTTAAATACCAATTAAAACTATTGTAACAAACGTTAAATACCAATTAAAACTATTGTAACAAACGTTAAATACCAATTAAAACTATTGTAACAAACGTTAAATACCAATTAAAACTATTGTAACAAACGTTAAATACCAATTAAAACTATTGTAACAAACGTTAAATACCAATTAAAATTATTGTAACAAACGTTAAATACCAATTAAAACTATTGTAACAAACGTTAAATACCAATTAAAACTATTGTAACAAACGTTAAATACCAATTAAAACCATTGTGTAACAAACGTTAAATACCAATTAAAACTATTGTAACAAACGTTAAATACCAATTAAAACTATTGTAACAAACGTTAAATACCAATTAAAACTATTGTAACAAACGTTAAATACCAATTAAAACTATTGTAACAAACGTTAAATACCAATTAAAACTATTGTAACAAACGTTAAATACCAATTAAAATTATTGTAACAAACGTTAAATACCAATTAAAACTATTGTAACAAACGTTAAATACCAATTAAAACCATTGTGTAACAAACGTTAAATACCAATTAAAACTATTGTAACAAACGTTAAATACCAATTAAAACTATTGTAACAAACGTTAAATACCAATTAAAACTATTGTAACAAACGTTAAATACCAATTAAAACTATTGTAACAAACGTTAAATACCAATTAAAACTATTGTAACAAACGTAAAATACCAATTAAAACTATTGTAACAAACGTTAAATACCAACTAAAATTATTGTAACAAACGTTAAATACCAATTAAAACTATTGTAACAAACGTTAAATACCAATTAAAACTATTGTAACAAACATTAAATACCAATTAAAACCATTGTGTAACAAACGTTAAATACCAATTAAAACTATTGTAACAAACGTTAAATACCAATTAAAACTATTGTAACAAACGTTAAATACCAATTAAAACTATTGTAACAAACGTTAAATACCAATTAAAACTATTGTAACAAACGTTAAATACCAATTAAAACTATTGTAACAAACGTTAAATACCAATTAAAATTATTGTAACAAACGTTAAATACCAATTAAAACTATTGTAACAAACGTTAAATACCAATTAAAACTATTGTAACAAACGGTAAATACCAATTAAAACTATTGTAACAAACGTTAAATACCAATTAAAACTATTGTAACAAACGGTAAATACCAATTAAAACTATTGTAACAAACGGTAAATACCAATTAAAACTATTGTAACAAACGTTAAATACCAATTAAAACTATTGTAACAAACGGTAAATACCAATTAAAACTATTGTAACAAACGTTAAATACCAATTAAAATTATTGTAACAAACGTTAAATACTATTTAAGACTATTGTAACAAACGGTAAATACTATTTAAGACTATTGTAACAAACGGTAAATACTATTTAAGACTATTGTAACAAACGGTAAATACTATTTAAGACTATTGTAACAAACGGTAAATACTATTTAAGACTATTGTAACAAACGGTAAATACTATTTAAGACTATTGTAACAAACGGTAAATACTATTTAAGACTATTGTAACAAATGAAGCAGTACTAAACAACAAAAGGGTTCGAAATTCCATAAAATGAACCGGTACAGAGATCAAAAATACGAGCTACCATCACTCAAATAAATATAGTGTCAGAAGGGAAATTATATTAAATAGAGTAAAAAATCATCCATATAGTTCAGGTAAGATTTGTTATAGCTGCGAACTAATTTGACAGATGGTACATATAAGAATATCATTAATTTCTTAGGCTGAAAGTACTGATGTAGCACTAATTGTGGCTGATAGTACATATTTATTTATCCATTATATAATCCACCAATAACACATTTATATTTTTTGACCGATAGTACACATACGACATCACCTTTTTGCCCGATAGTACCCATGCACCACTAACTTTTTTCATCGCTAGTACCCATCGTACCTTCTTTGTCGGATAGTCCTATCGATGGTCAGTAATTCAGTCGCTTGGTATGCAATTAGGTAATTAGTTTTCAATTGACTGCTCCATGGCAAGACTCTCTGATTTACTTGAACAGTGAAAATTAGTACTGGGGCATAGTCCCACTTATCGGACGGTTCCTTATTTTCGATCATGTGGGAAATATTACATCATAATTATTTTCAACATATTTTAATTGGTATCCATGATACCTGCAGGTATCATAGATACCGAACAAATTAAAAGTTAAATAATTCTGGTATCATGGATACCAATTAAAATAAGATGTAAATAATGCTGGTATCATGGATGCCAATTAAAATAAAAATAAAATAATGCTGGTATCATGGATGCCAATTGAAAAGAAATTTAAATAATGCTGAAATCATGGATAACAATTAAAATAAAATCTAAATAATGCTGGTATCATGGATGCCAATTAAAATAAAATTAAATAATGCTGGTATCATGGATGCCAATTGAAATAAAATGTAAATAATGCTGGTATCATAGATACCAATTAAAATAAAATTTAAATAATCTTGGTAACATGGATACCAATTAAAATTAAATTATGATTATTATGCACGTACATTTTCTTACATGATCGAGAATGTGGGACCGTCCAATAAACCAAAACATACCCTACATTATATTTCTTTAATCACCCATTCTCGTGTTAAACCTCCAGATGAGGTGGAATTACCTCTAAGTTATATTACTAACTTTCTACCAACTATATTGCATTAGTGTATGAACAAAAGTGATGGAAGTTGTGAAAAAAGAGCATCCCTGATTTACAAAACAAAGTTACATTGAAATAAATTTATGAAGAATGTAAATATTATATTTTTTTAAATATTTACATGTAGGTAGGAGCGTATTTAAAATATTTCATTCATTTGTTGTTAACACAATGTTTTCTTTGTTATATCATAATTTTTGTTTCAACCTTTTCTCTGTGATGACGGTTACTACAAATGACTAATTTTATTTCTTTCTATTAGATTAAACAGACACAACCAAAAAAATAGTCAATAATTTTTCATTAATAATCACATAAGATTTCAACATGGAGGTGTTAATTAACGTTTCAATTTTCCAACTGACTTTCAACTCCGATCCAATTAACTTTTCACTCTAGTACAATTCTTACTTTTCACTCAAGTGGTATTTCACTTCGATCCAAGTGACTTTTCACTCTAGTCCAAATGGCTTTTCACTTCAATTCAAGTGACTTTTCACTCTAGCCCAAATGACTTTTCATTGTAGTCCAAGTGGTTTTTCACTTCAATCCAAGTAACTTTTCACTCTAGTCCAAAAGGCTTTTCACTTCAATCCAAGTGACTTTTCACTCTAGTCCAAGTGGTTTTTCACTCCAACCCATGAGACTTCTCAACATAATAAAAGTGACTTTTCAATATAATCAAAGTGACTTTTCAATATAATAAAAGTGACTTTTCACACTAACCCAATTGACTTTTCAGCCCATCCCAAGTGGCTTTTCATTCCCAAGTGGTTTTTCAGTACCCAAATGTTAGAGACAAAGGTTAATTAGTATGGAGGTTAAAAGGCAACATAGCTATCATTTTAGTACCCATAACAGACGAGTGGAATGATCTAGTTGTACTGCAAAGCCTTTAGATAGCATCTCTGCTCTACACTTCACTGTACACTTTAATGTAAAATTCACTGTACACTTTGCTGTACAATTCTTACTGTACACTTTACTGTAAAATTCACTGTACACTTTGCTGTACAATTCTTACTGTACACTTTACTGTAAAATTCACTGTACACTTTGCTGTACAATTCTTACTGTACACTTTACTGTAAAATTCAATGTACACTTTGCTGTACAATTCTTACTGTACACTTTACTGTAAAATTCAATGTACACTTTGCTGTACAATTCTTACTGTACACTTTACTGTAAAATTCACTGTACAATTCTTACTGTACACTTTACTGTAAAATTCAATGTACACTTTGCTGTACAATTCTTACTGTACACTTTACTGTAAAATTCACTGTACAATTCTTACTGTATACTTTACTGTATACTTTACTGTAAAATTCACTGTACACTTTGCAGTACACTTTACTGTACAATTCACTGTACACTTTGCTGTACAATTTACTGTAAAATTCACAGTACACTTTGCTGTACAATTCTTACTGTACACTTTACTGTAAAATTCACTGTACACTTTACTGTAAAATTCACTGTACACTTTACTGTATAATTCACTGTAACATTCACTGTACACTTTGCAATACACTTTACTGTACAATTCACTGTAAAATTCACTGTACACTTTGCAATACACTTTACTGTACAATTCACTGTAAAATTCACTGTACACTTTGCAATACACTTTACTGTACAATTCACTGTAAAATTCACTGTACACTTTGCAGTACTATTCTTACTGTACACTTTACTGTACAATTCACTGTACACTTTGCTGTACAATTCACTGTACACTTTGCTGTACACTTTGCTCTACACTCCTTACTGTACACTCTACTGCACAGGGTCATTAGCAGTTGTAGAATGTGGTGTCTGCACGCTATAGGGATATAGAAATGTATTCCTTTGAATATTTTGCATAATAAGTAAATAAAGTCTAAAGCGGTGGGGAAAAGAAAATAATTTCCATTTATTTAAAAGAAAACACAATCTGGAGTGATTGTGAAGATTTTAAATAACTGTAATGATGTGCTTTAGTATGACATAGTTTGTTTGTAAATGAAATCTTGTTGGTTGTTTTAACCATCATTAGCTGTAATTTTAGGTACTTTATTTTATTCAATGCATCCGTTCATAAAATTAAATTATTTGTTATTAACCCGTAAATGGTATCATTGAAGTTGATGTGGAAGTACTTTATACTTTATAAGGTATAATAATAATTTAAATTAAGTACTATCAAGATATAGTTAGTTCAAATACAGGAATGATGGGATGTTTTTAGACAATAAACAATAATGAATTATTCCCTAGGAAATAATGATTTTAAATTTATAATGAGAATATCTAATTTGGAACATTAATTTTGAAATTATTTCTAATGATAAAATTAAGTGAATAAATAAGCTTATTATTTCACCGTATTTCTACGTATAATATCATGTACAGAAATTTCAACGAAAGATGTTAAATTAACTTTTTAGACGTTGATCAGTTACTGATTGGAACATTATTCTAAAATGTCAATTACACTAACTCTAAATGTCAAAATTAGAGAAAAACATTAAAAACTAGAAAGTGGATATCGAGATTAGATAATTTTATTGACAGTCATCTATTTTCATGAAATAAAAGGAACATCACAATTAAATACCATCACAATTGTCGCAACTGAAAAAACCTAAAATTTAATAACATCTTCCGTGGTTCATAATGACCCACAGCTGAAAAGTATCAAATTATAAACAAACAATGATTTATTTCATTATGTTAGTGAGGTAAGTTCCTGGTTTTCGGACGGTTCTCCGTTACCGTAAACGTAAAAAAAAATATTTAATTATTATTAAACCTTTATTTTATTTGGTATCCGTGATACCTGCAGGTATCACGGATACCAAATAAAATTGAAATTAAAATGAAATAAACGAGTTAAACATTTTTTTTTAAGTGTCCGAAAATGTGGAACCGTTCGATTACTCGGAACTTACCCTAGAAAAACATCAATAAATAGTTAGCACGGGCACTTTAGTAATTGCTAATTTAGCAACTATAAATTTCTCATGATAATGTATTCATAAGGTATGTAATTAAAGCTACCTAAGCAAATAGTGAAATGGGCGGGGTGAAACAAACGCTAACCAGCTACCTCATGGAGGTTTAAATTATAGCTTAGAAGATAAATCTATTTTGAGTGAAATTTAGGGCATATTGGAAGATTTGAATATAAACAGGCGTATTTGATTAATTATTTTTAAAAAGTGAGTTTTTGTTTAACTTAAATATTTTTTAAATAATAATCAGAGTTGAAAAAAAAACAATAATTACAAATGAATTATATTTGAATTACAGACAATTTAAATAAAAAATAAAAATTTAATTAAATTTAAATTATTGAAAATTGGGATATTAATTTTACCTCTAAATAATAAAAATTATATTGTCTTATTTACATTATTTATCACGAAATTTAAAATGAGAGTCACAATTAATATTTACATTAAAAAGAAATAAAATCAATAAACTGAAATACAATAGAAATTAAAAAAATAGTCAATATAAAATGTAAATTCACATACCTAATCAAAACCCATCTTTATTTATCATCCATTATCAATTATTTATTCAATCAATCTAAAAATAAAGAGATAACCAAATTCATGAAGAATTAACTATAGAGAATATAAAGGAGTTGGTCCAAAACGACTAAGAAATTATTAAATTTAAGGCGTGGCAGAAATTAATTTTTGCACAGTGAAAGGGTACAGAATTAATTAAACTGAATTATCATTAATCAATTAGGTTAAAATTAACATAATCAATCTTCTTGTTTTAATAGAAAAATACAGTTTATGAGAAAAAAAATATGGTATAACAATTCGTTAAAATTAATTAATTATAACTATGCTTTTTCCTAACAATCACTAAATGTCATATTTTTTATTAATATGAGACTCTTAATTAATAAAATACTTCTCTAATGATAAAGAAAGCCTTCATTAACATTATATGAATAATTCATCCAAGAGAAAATTCCACACTAATTAACCTACAAATAAATTCATTCACCTTATAACGATATAATTCAAAATTGTATAGGTACTATCAGAGAAAAAAGTCACTGTGATGATGTACTATCAGAGAAAAGAGTCACTGTGATGATGTACTATCAGAGAAAAAAGTCACTGTGATGATGTACTATCAGAGAAAAGAGTCACTGTGATGATGTATTATCAGAGAAAAGAGTCACTGTGATGATGTACTATCAGAGAAAAGAGTCACTGTGATGATGTACTATCAGAGAAAAAAGTCACTGTGATGAAGTACTATCAGAGAAAAAAGTCACTGTGATGATGTACTATCAGAGAAAAGAGTCACTGTGATGATGTACTATCAGAGACAAGAGTCACTGTGATGATGTACTATCAGAGAAAAGAGTCACTGTGATGATGTACTGTCAGAGAAAAGAGTCACTGTGATGATGTACTATCAGAGAAAAGTCACTGTGATGATGTACTATCAGAGAAAAGAGTCACTGTGATGATGTACTATCAGAGAAAAGAGTCACTGTGATGATGTACTATCAGAGAAAAGAGTCACTGTGATGATGTACTATCAGAGAAAAGAGTCACTGTGATGATGTACTATCAGAGAAAAGAGTCACTGTGATGATGTACTATCAGAGAAAAGAGTCACTGTGATGATGTACTATCAGAGAAAAGAGTCACTGTGATGATG
>CANNZV010006531.1:0-17250 GCA_947561585.1 Caprella mutica | reverse complement strand
TCACTGTCTTATAAAATAAAAATTTTGAGTGCATTATTTATTGCACTGGTTTTTATTGGTTTCTCTCCCTTCGTTGCTCAAGAGAGTGAGCAAAAAAAAGAAGCGTCAAACTATTATCAGAAAGCTGATCATACCGAAACGACTTGGTTTCTCGAAATGAAAAAAGAAACTCCGAATGTTCTATTAGCAGAGAAGCAATTCATAGAATATTTTCATGAGCATCCACAGGAAATGAGCAAGCAGCGCAAACTGTTTACGCGATGGCTAACAAGCAGTCGCTTAAGTATTGACGAAAATGGCTTTGCAGTAAAGCAGAAGATTGAGAAATACGAGGACTTAGGTGCTGAAATGAATCATCAATCTAGCCAATTCAAATCAATGAATGAAGACTGGCGAATGATTGGACCTCACTACCATGTTAAAAATAGATGCGATGGCGAGTCTAGTGCAATGTCTGGTGGCTATGTTGATCGTATTTATATTAATCCTTACAATACACAAAATATGTATGCTGGTTATTCGTATGGTGGTTTATGGGTAAGTCAAGACGAAGGAGCCACATGGACATTAAGTGATAGGGAATTTCCAAATGGGACCAATAGTTATGCAAATAATGACCGTTACTATGGTGATATAAAAGCATGTGAAGCAAGCCCAGAAACAGTTTATGCAGCCACAGAAGCTGGTTTATTAAAAAGTACTGATTCAGGTGTTTCATGGAATTATTGCGCGGAATTAAACAGGACTGTCGACATAAATAATAGACCTTACTATGTGGCAGTTTCTCCAACTGACCCCGATAGGCTTGTTTCTACTTTTGGGAAGAAGGTGTTTCGTTCTGGGGATGGTGGCGATTCCTGGACCTTGGCATTCGATAATACCGGTGGTGGTAATGAGCATTATTTTACTAATCAGCATAGTACGTCAGCCTATGGTTTGCATTCACGAAACTACAATTTCTTTGGTTTGGAAGTTGATTATGGAAATCCAGATGTCTTTTTCTTGGGGGCATGGAATAGTAGCAATGAACCTTGTATTTATAAATCTGTAAACGGAGGAAGCTCTTTCGATTTTTTAATCAATCTTAATAGTGTAAATGATCGAGTAATGCCAGGAAATTTAAAATTGGTCAGTATAGGAGCGACTACTGGGAAATTTTATGTGTATCCTGAATGGGAAACGAATGATTTGTTTTATACCTATGATGAAAATGGTGTTTTACTTCAAAGTAATATTTTGAATGTAGATTCTCAGGCGGGTGATTTGTCATTTACGGATGAAAACGTTTTCTATAATGGTAAGTATTTTACTTCCAGTATTTGGAAATCTCTGGACAGAGGAGTCTCTTTCGAAGACATGATGGACGGTACTTACGGTGGTTGTACGGATGGTAATAAATATGTTCATGTCGATGTAAGAGCAATTGATGTGGTCGGTGATTTGGTTTTAATAGGAAATGATGGTGGTATGAGTATTTCAAAAGATGGAATGCTTACGGCGAAGTCAACTGGACATGAAATCTCTGCCTGTGATTTATGGGGCTTCGGCAGTTCGCATCGTTCTGATATTTGTGTTGCAGGAATGGACCACGGCCCTTCTACGATTCGTAAATTCGATGGAGTCGATGGCTGGCATGATCGAGGTGGAGGAGATGCAATTCACGCCTCAGTAAATCAGTCGCATGATCGATGGGTTTATTATGATACGCAGTATGGCGTCTATAAAGAATATGTAAATGACGATAATACGCTATCCAATAAAGTTGGTTTAAATCTCCCCTTTACTGTTGATCGCGTGGAATTTCATCCAAATATATTTACAATAGGATATGGTTTTAGTGCTAATGTCCTCTATCGAACGACTGATAATTTTGCCACCACAGAAACTTTGGCAACTTTCGGCAACAACATTCGTCGCATTAAATCTTCTAAAGAAAATTCGGCAGTGTTATATGTTCTTTTAAATAATAGCCAACTTCAAAAAACGACTGATGGTGGAGGAACGTGGACAATTGTTTCTCCATCTATGGGTAGTAATTTTATTGATATTGCAATCGGAGAGACGAACGAACTATTTGCCTTGTCAGGGACCCAAAGTAATGTCAATAAAATCCTTCAATCTACTGATGGTGGACTTACTTGGGTTGATCGTACAAGTTTAAGTTTGCCACCAACAGCAGCAACTGCAATTAGCTACCAAGTTGGAACGGACGGCGGTCTCTATGTGGCTTATGCAGGCATGCATGGAGTATGGTACAGGAATAATACAATGGCTGAATGGGAGCAACTTGGCAGTCGCCCTCCAATGTTTGGATATGTGAAAAATATTTTCACGGTTCCCAATAAAGGAAAATATCGAATGGGTAGTTCAAGAGGAGCTTGGGAACATGACCTCTATGAAAACTCTGCTCCAATTGCTAATTTATCGGTAGAAAGAAATACAATTACTTGTTCCGATCAACTGCTCCAATTTTTTGACAATTCGACATTTATGCCGGGAAATATAAGTTACGAATGGAGCTTTTCAGGTGGAAATCCTTCAAGCTCGACGGATGCTAATCCTTTAGTTAGTTATGCAAGCCCTGGTTTTTATGATGTTAGCCTCACCATCAGCGATGCAAATGGGCTTTCGCACACACGAACTTTAACCAGTTTTATTGAAGTCAGCGATGAATGTGATGAAGAGAGCTTAATTAGTTATATCGAAACAATTAACTGTGATAATATTATCCCAGAGAGTGCTTTGCTAAATGCTGGAGAACAAGTGCTGATTAAAGATTTTGCGCTGGAAGGCGAGGACGAGTTTTATGTTGATTTGAGTATTTATACTGAATGCAATGATAAAACAGCGAATATTAAGGCCATTGTAAACCTTGTGCATAACAAAATAAACACAATTGAGTACACGCATTTCGACTCGAGTGTTCTTAGTCCTATACTTGGGAATGAAACGGATTCGCTTACCTCCTTTGCAAATGATTACTCGCGAATTTCTATTGTGTTAGAAAATGGACAGTTGTATTTAAATTCAATTAGCAATGAGTGTGGAGAAACAATAAAACTAAATGCTTCTTGTTGGGAAGGTTTATGCAATGAGTCTATCCCGTCAACAAGCTGGATGAGTGGCGGGCAAGAAGCCTTGATAAAAGACTTTTCTTCAGAGACGGCCGATGTTTTTTATGTCAATTTAAAAACCTATGTTAATTGCTATGGAACTACCGCTCGATTAAATGCTCTAATTGACATTCCTAATCAGCAAATTATTGTGGAAAACTACTATCACTTTGCTGCAGAAACTAATGGAGGCCTGGCGGGCGACGGAACGAATAGGGTTATTTCTGTAAGTAGTTCTTTTGGCCAGATAGCTTATCGCATTGATGGAACGGAGCTTTATTTCGAATTAATAAGTCAAGCCTGTGGTTCAACGGGTCGTTTATTAGAATCTTGCTACTATGCTTTTGATTGTCTCTCCATTGAAAATGAGGCTTGTGACGATGGAGATCCATGTACTATAAATGATAGCTATAATGCTCATTGTGAATGTGCTGGTACTTTCCTCGATAGTGATGGTGATGGAACTTGCGATGCAGAAGAGGGGATCGTTTCTTTTAAGGTTTTACTTGAAGGCGCGTATTTAATCGAAAACGGAGTGATGAGTGATCATTTGGCTGCCTTAGGTTTAGTTCCATTAAATCAGCCATATAGCGTTGCACCATATAACTATGCAGGAACAGAAACCTTAGCCAGTTTGCCTGAGGGAATGGTGGATTGGGTTTTGGTGGAGGTTAGAGAGGGGAATCCCCAATTAGCAGGAACAAGAGGAACCACTACGTTAGAAACTAAAGCAGGAGTGTTATTGTCATCGGGCGCCATTGTTAGTGTAGATGGTGAACCCTTAGCTTTTGAATCTTTAGTAGGAGGGCAGTCCTATTATTTTTGTATTCGCCATCGTAATCACCTAGATGTGTTATCAGCTAGTCCATTAATTATGAGTGCAACGAATCATTACGACTTTAGCACTGCGGCTGACCAGGCTTTTGGGTTGGAGCAATTAAAATTAATGGCTGATGGTAAAGCAACGCTTTTTGCTGCAGATATTTCAAAAGACGGAGTTATTCAAACAACTGACTACGATCTTTGGTCAAGCAATCCTGCAAATTTAAATCAATACCTCCCGCAGGATACTAATCTTGACGGCGCTGTACAGGCTACAGATTTTGATATTTGGTTTGCAAATAAAGCGAAAATAGGTTCGGTTGAAATTGGATTTTAGAGCGATTTACGTTGCTTGATCACCGTTGCCTGAGCCGAAGGCAATCCCCTCATGCCCAAACAGGTCCCAAAACGTTGTTGTATAAGATTAGTTGCGTGTTTTAAGTACTTCTAAAGTTAGCAAATAAATCACAGATAGAAAGTCCGCGAGGACTTTCGTAAATAGGCTAGAACTAGCAATTAATTTTATACGGTGTTGGCAGTAGTTTTTTATTTTTCATACGAAATGATGTCAAATTTATGTTTATCATTATCTGCTTTTTCAAAGTTCTCGTTTTTTGCTTTTTCATTTTTCCTAAAGACAAAAACATAAGCAAAATTTTTGCTTTCTCGTTCTAATTTTACTTTTCTCTCCAAACCGATTAAATCAAATTCATAAATCCCTTGCTCAATATTAAATCCTTTTGCTGGATAATATTTTTCAAGAATTTCTTCTGGTCCGCTTGGAATGATATCTTCTTTGTCAGTAATGTTTTGTTTGATATTCTCAAGTCGATATTCTAAATAGTCAAAACTGGCAATACAAACTCTGCCAAGTTTCCCAACTTCTAAAAAAAAATTTTTGTATTGGAAAATTTCTTTGTATTCTGTTGGAATTTCAACGTTTTGTTCGTCTATGCTTACAAAAATTGAATATTCAAATGATGCTACTTGATAGAATGGCAAAAATTTCCCTAATTTGATACTGTCAAAAAATAGTTCTTTGTTTTTGTCAAAATAAGAAATCAATTTTTTTGCTCTACATTTTTTTTCTTTTAAATATTCCGTAAACAATTCTGTCGAAATGATTGACATTCCATAACCTTCTGCTGAAAATTCTCCAATATTTTTCATTTCTTTATTCTGATTTTTGTCCCTGTTTTCAGTTTTTTTAAATTACTGCCAACTAGTTGGCACTTCGACTTCAATCCTTCCCATCAATCCATCAATCCATCAATCCATCATGCCTTCAATCCTTACTCCCCCTCCTCCTTCGCCTTTTGCGCGTAAGCATAGCAATAGCGATTCCACAAACTCTGATCCTCATAAGCGTCCTTGAAATAAATAGGCTCGTAGTAATATTGAATTTTTTCTAGGAAGCATTCGCAGAATTTACTTCCTATTATTTCATTTTCCATGCTAGCCATCATTTGCTCGCAATAGCCTTGGTGAAATTCCATTTGCTGAGCTTTCCAGCCTGTTGTTGTCACGATAGTGATGCCTCGTTCTGCATGGGGGATTCCTGGATGTTTTGGATGCTCGGGAAGTGCTTTGGTTAATATTTCAAATCGCTCGTCCACCTCTTCCGTTTGAGTTGTAGCCTCCTTTTTTGGTCCAGTTTGCGAACAGGAGGAAATTGCTACCAAGAAGAATCCTGTAATCAAAAGGAGTAGAGCTAAATTAAGTTTGCTTAACTGATTCATAAAGTGGGTTATTTTTCGCGACAGTAAATTTAGTGAAGAGTTGATTTAATCCAGACAGATAATGCTTCTCTATTTATAGCATGTTTTCCTTTGTAGGAAATAGATTTGAATTTTAATCCGAGTGATTTCAGTTTCTGTTCATGAGAATTTCGGTGTTTATCGGTAATAAACTGATCTTGATCTCCGAAAAATAAGAACACTTTCGAATTATTAAATAGTGCCAGGCTTTTATCCCAGTCAATATCTTCTGGAAGTGGGCCGGCCCAAAATAGCAGATAGTTTGCCTTGGCTTTTCCTTGAGCTAACCACCGAGCAGCAGTTGCTGTTCCTTGTGAAAAGCCGAGCACTACAATTTCCACATCATTGGCGGTTAAGCCATGAGCTGCGAGCGACTCATTTACCGAAAAGAAAAGTAGATCTAAATAACGAACATAGTCATCGATTTCGGATAATCGATCGGCGGAAGTCATCCAAGAGGCGACAGGTTTCCCTCCAAACCCTTCCCAATAAAATCGAGAGAGGCCTTCAGGGCAAATTAAAAAATCGGTCTGTTCATCGAGGCAGTCAATTCGATTGGCAATGCTCTCGGCCAGTTGCCCATAGCCGTGCAGGGCGAACCAAATTCGCTTCGTGTTGTTAGATAACTGACCGCGAGTGTGGTAACGTGCGGTTCGCGGAATTTGAATATGGTGGGTCTTGATCACTGCGCAAGATAAGGCAACCACTAATTATTGGTAAATTTGCAGCTCAAAGAATTTCGGTGCGAGCTTTGCAGGGAATTCGATAGATATGATTTTATGGCAAAGATTTTAGATAAGAAGTCAATGGCCTTTTTGGAGGCATTAGTAAATAACCCATCTCCTGTTAGCCACGAATGGCGAGGACAGCAGTTGTGGCTCGAGTATTTGAAGAGCTATGTAGATGAGGTTCATGTAGATGTGTATGGAACGGCTTATGGCATAATTAATCCAGGTAAGGACTACAAAGTATTGATCGAAGCGCATGCAGATGAGATTTCGTGGATGGTTCACCGGATTACCGATGAAGGATTGATTTATGTGAAGCGAAACGGTGGGAGCGATCATATTGCTGCGCCAAGTAAGCGCGTTAATATTTTTGGAAAGAAAGGAGTGGTTAAAGGCGTTTTTGGATGGCCTGCAATTCATACTCGACACAATGGTAAAGAAGATACCCCCAAGCCGCACACGATTTTTGTTGATGTGGGTGCGGATTCGAAAAAGGAAGTAGAGAAGCTCGGAATCCATATTGGGAATGTCATGATTTATGACGATGGTTTTGAAGTGTTGAATGGTAAGTACTTCATGGGCAGGGCCTTAGATAATCGGGTAGGAGGTTTTATGATCGCCCAAGTAGCGCGTTTGTTAAAGGAAGAAAAAACAGAATTGCCTTATTCTTTGTATATCGTTAACTCTGTTATGGAAGAAGTTGGGTTGCGCGGAGCAGAGATGATTGCTAATACGATTAAACCTGATGTGGCCATTATTACCGATGTTGCCCATGATACTTCTACACCGCTAATTGATAAAAATATTCATGGCGATTTTGCTTGTGGTAAAGGACCTATGATTGCTTATGGGCCTTCGGTTCACAATAAATTGCTAGCGATTATTGAAAGCACTGCGGCAAAGCAAAAAATTCCATTCCAACGAGAAGCGAATTCTCGGCGGACAGGGACGGACACGGATGCCTTTGCTTTTGCCAATGGCGGAATTCCCAGTGCCTTGATTTCATTGCCCCAAAAGTATATGCATACCACTGCCGAAATGGTTCATCGTGATGATGTGGAAAATGTGATAAGCTTGATTAAAGAGACGCTAAAGAAGATTAAATACAAGCATGACTTCCATTACTTCTCGGTTTAAGAATACTACCTTTGTAGCATGAATTTTTTCGTAGATACAGCCGATTTAAATCAGATTCGCGAAGCGGTCGATTTGGGACTTTGTGATGGTGTAACCACCAACCCTTCTTTGATGGCCAAGGAAGGCGTAAAGGGAGAGGCAGAGATTTTTCAGCGTTATAAAGACATCGCCGACATCGTCGATGGTGATGTAAGTGCTGAAGTTTTTTCTACCTCCTTCGATGACATCATCGTAGAGGGCCAAAAACTTGCTGAGATCGCTCCAAATATTGTAGTGAAAGTTCCAATGATACGTGACGGTGTGAAAGCGATAAACTGGTTCACTAAGAAGGGAATACGGACAAATTGTACCTTGGTTTTTTCGGCAGGGCAAGCAATTTTAGCTGCTAAGGCTGGAGCTACTTATGTATCTCCCTTCATTGGCCGTGTCGATGATACGAGCTGGGACGGAATGGAGTTAATTAATCAGATCGTAGAGATTTACGCTAATTACGGCATTGCTACGGAGGTTCTAGCAGCGTCCATTCGTAACCCCTTACACATTGTTAAAGCATTCACACTTGGTGCCGATGTGGTTACTTGCCCGCTTTCTTCTATCTTAGGTTTATTGAAACATCCACTAACAGATATCGGTTTGGCTAAGTTTATGGCCGACGCAGAAAAAACGAAGATCTAAAGGCGTTTTAGTTTGCAACAGGTTAAAGGTTAATCCAAACACCTAAAACCCAAAATGTCTCTTTTGTCGATATTCCATTTTGTGAAATTTATCGGTTTGTAAAGTGGACTCATAGGTGCTTTTTTAGCCATATTCGATGAGCATCTGGAGCCTCTCGTTTTTCAATGTCAACAATCTTGAATCCATTGCCAATTGCGAATTGGATCATAGTAGGGAAGCAATTCCTAGTCTTAAAAACAATGGCAGTGTAGCCCCGTTTTTTTGCCCATTTTTCCTGGCGATTGGCTAACGCTCTTGCCACTCCTCTCCTGCGAAACGGTGGTAGCACTGCGCCCATCCAGGAATATAAACTTCCATCGCCCAAGCGATCATAAGCAAGTTTAAATCCCGCTGGCTCCCCATTAATTAGTGCAACTAATGCAAGATGGGTATGCGTACATTTTGCCTTGTATTCGTTCAGTGTTCGCTGAACGATGAACTCAGGAATGTTGTGCATTAACTCATAGACCCTTTCAATACTGCCTTCTTCAATGGCGATCATCCGCTAATTTAAGCGCGTTGTCTGTGTTGCACAAATCCTCTTTCTTATTATGATTAATATTTATTTATAAATGACTTTCAATTAGTTAGACCCATTTGGCACAACTGTTGCTTTAACTAATATGTTAAAATGAAATCTCATGGAAATGAAAAACGCTAGCATTTTTGCTTCTTGTTTTTTGGCCGTTTGGCTCTTAAGCTTTGTTTGGTTACCCGAGCAGCTCGACAATGCATGGGCGGTTGCTGATGGTACTGTTCTGTTAGCATCTGAAGGTGATGACGATGCTGCACCTCTACCACTTGCTCCTAAAAATGATGTTTTCGAAACAACTGACTTAGAGGCATTAGTTATGAAGCCATTAGAAAACGATTCTCGACCAAAGGGTTGTGAATTGAAGCTCCGAGTGGTGTCTCAGCCAGATTACGGCTGGGTGATCAACAATAATGACGGCAGTCTAACCTATATCCCTCAGGAGGGCATACAGGGCGTTACCGATTTCCGATATGAAATCTGTTGTAACGATCGCTGCGAGTCTGCTCTTGTAAATCTATCCGTGAAAGAAGAGCATCGTTGTCATTTCGAGAAATGGGAGGTGCCTGCAGTAATTAGCCCTAATGGTGATGGTGTAAATGATCGCTTTGAGATCGAGGCTTTGCAGTTATGTTGGCAAAACGGGCATTTCAAATTGTCTGTTTTCGACGAAGCTGGAACTTTGGTGTATCACAATGATGACTACAGTCAAGATCAATCTTGGATAGCGGTGAATAACATTGAAGGTGGCTTAGTGCTGAGCGGAACGTATTATTACGTATTAGAGCAAGTATTGGGAACAATTAATCGCAAAAAAACCGGATTCGTTGAGGTTGTTCGGTAAATAAGAAACAGATAAAATACGGAGGGCCGACTAATTAAAGTCGGCCCTTTTTTCGTTTTAGGAGCTGGTGAAATAATGTACGTTGGCTGAGCTTCTCGAAGCCTCTTCGGGATTGTCACCCGCTGTTGTTAATGGCAACCAATCGGTATCTCACCTATTGCACTCCCAATTACCGCCAAGACTTAACTTTGACGACGCTCAGACATAGGCTCAGTTACCGTGCAATAAAACGCGATGGCCATTATGGAAGGGGAAAAGTGTTCAAGCCATCAAGCTATTCACACAATCCTGCAAATCTCACTTGCTAAACTAGGACGTCCCGAGCTTTCTCACGATCTTATCGGCCAATTCAGTTCACACAATAGCTACGCAAACGAGAGACTTTAGGTTAAGGAGTAAGTCTAATAGCAAAACTACAATCGAATGTCGGTTAAAATAATAGATGGGCAGTTACAGGAACTTAGGCAAGATATGGAGGGTCTGTATCAGCAGCTTAGTACACTAACTTTGAAAATTGGAAACAAGCAGTATTCTGATCAAATCGGAGAAATAGCAGCCAAGCTTGGGGATCCTTTTCTTTTTGTCATTGCCGGGGAAGTAAAAGCGGAAAAAGTAGTTTTGTGAATGCCCTTTTGCAAACAGGAACCGAAGTTTGCAAAGTCGCTCCGGATCCTTGTACGGATGTGATTCAGCAGATTTTATACCGGGAAGAAGCAGGAGAAGAGATAGTAAATCCTTACTTAAAAAAAATCTACCTAAATGCCGAAATTCTAGAGTCAATTTCAATTGTTGATACTCCTGGAACGAATACTATTATAGATCACCATCAGGAAATCACGGAGCGATTTGTTCCTCAATCTGATATGGTTGTTTTTGTTTTTGAAGCAAAAAATCCTTATCGCCAATCGGCTTGGACATTGTTTGATTTTATTAAAGAAGATTGGAGAAAGAAAGTATTCTTTGTTTTGCAGCAAAAAGATTTAATGCTTCCTGCAGATTTGGAAATAAATACAGAGGGCGTTCGCAAATTGGCCCGAGAAAAGGGAATAAAAGAGCCCTTAGTTTTTGCAGTGAGTGCCTTGCAAGAGCAACAGGGAAAAACCGATTCTGGATTCGCTCCCTTGCGTAAATATATTAGGGAACATATTACTGGAGGCCAACCATTGCTGCTTAAAATGGAAAGCCATAAGGAAACAGCTGCTTCTGTTGTGAAGAAAGTAGAAGATGCGATTACTTTGCGAAAAGATCAGTACAAATCTGATTTAAAATTTCGCTCAGAAGTGGAGATTGCCGTAAATGAGCAAGAGCTTCGTTCTAATAAACGAGTGGATTTAATGGTGGATAGTCTGCTTCTCGATTACGACAGAATTACGGGAGGAATACGAAGAGAGTTTATTTCTGGTCTAGGTTTTTTCACTTTAGCAGGAAGATCAATTAAATCATTATTTACTTCTGATGAAAAGAACATTAAAGAATGGCTAGCAGACTTGACGCGAAAATTGGAAAAAGACCTCCGATCTAGTTTTCAAGAAAAACTGGAGAGTGGTATGATGGATGTCTCTGATTCCATTAAACAAATGGTTAAGATCGTAGAACTGCAAATGAAAGCAAGTAATACCATTTTACCTAGAGACCATGAAATCTTTGGCGATATTGCTGAAAGGCGGCAGGAAGCGATAAAAACAATTCAATCGAATTACAGTGATTTTGTGGACAATACCGAAAACTTCATGAACCAAGAAATGAATCCGAAGGCATCATCCTTTGTTCCTAATTTGGCAACTGGAGGCGGATTGGCTGTAGTGGGAGCGGTCTTGGCAGCTACGGCAAAAACTTCTGTTTTTGATATTACGGGAGGGATAATCTCAGCAATTGGAATTGGAATTGCTGGAGTTACATTGATCTTCAGCAAAAGTAAAGCAGTTAAATCCTTCGATGCGGAAATTAAATCGGGACGGGAAAAATTACAACTCGTTTTGGATGAACAAATAAAGCAATACACACGAAAAATAAAAGAGCGATTAAATCGCAACTTTGATCCGCTCGATGTTCACTTGTCGGGGGAGGAGAAAGCCTTAACGGAATTACAGGCCTCTACACAAGCAATTGACTATTCGTGGACAATGATCGATTCGAAAATTAATGGGATGAAAGCGAAGATAGGGTAGTGGCAAATCAGGAAATGGAGGAAAGGGATATCCTTGGTCAAGGCTTCCGCTCCCCTGCGCTTTTCGCGGTACAGACAAGGCCTGCCTTGTCTCAACTTACTGATGTCGTTCCCCCAAAGAAAAGCTAAAACAATAAGCTGCAGCAACACTCAAACACTCGCCGAAAAGCAAACTGGAGCAGCAATCTACTATGGAAGACTCACTGAATTCCGTAGGGGCGAGAGAAAAGAGGACGCCTCGCGGGCAGGCCTTGTTTGTACACAGGATAATGAAATTTAAAATTGGAATCGATTGAATTTTCTGCTAGAGAACCGCGCTCTCTCGGATTGTGTTTTTCGTGAACGTAAAAAATGTTATCACTTCATGATTCGTTTTTTTTATTTTGGCTCTGCGTATAGATGCTGATGTGATTCCGAGGACTAGCCTCAAATTGAGCAACTAATTCAGTAAATTAGTAACAAACTAACAGAGTTATGTCTGATATAGCTGAACAAATTAAATCGCTTGAACTCGATATTCAAGACAAAAAACAAGAGTTAGCGTATTTGCGCAAAAAACTAGAGCCTCAAAAAATCACTAACTATCACTTTAAAGATAAGGCTGGAAAGGAGCACTCCTTGGTCGACTTGTTCGGAGATAGGGAGGAGATGTTAGTCGTTTACAATATGGGCGCGTCCTGTGCCTATTGTACCCTTTGGGCCGATAACTATAATGGGATTGCTAAGCCGCTTAAAGATCGAGCTGCATTTATTGTAGTGAGCCCAGATGATCCACAGCAGATGAGCGTTTTTGCAGAGAGCCGAGACTGGAACTTCGATATCTATAGTCATAAAGAGAGCTCTTTTGCAAAAGATATGAAGATGATTACCGACAATGGTAGCTTCTGGCCAGGAGTGAGTTCTTTAAGCAAGACAGACAAAGGAATCTTTATGCATCACACGACATCATTTGGCCCAGGAGACAATTTTTGTAACATGTGGGACTTTATCGACATGCTGCCATTGGGGGTAAACGGCTGGAAGCCTAAGTACAAGTACGCTTAGCCTATTCTACAGCTTTTAATTTCCGTGTAGGAGTTACCGTTTGTAAGGAGACCTTCGTAATTTAACACTAGAAAAAGTCTAGTTGCTAGGCTTACCAACGCAACAACAGGATGGAAGACTTCTTGCAATTTTTTGAAACGATGCTAGTTGGCAAAAGCTGGGATGGATTTTTATATGCCTCTCTTTTAATTGGATACTAGAAGCGCTTAAACCGCTTATTTCAAACGACTACGGGAAACTGAAACATATTGGGACGAATCTGTTTTTCTTAGCTAGCGATGTCCTAATAAATGTGCTTTTCGGAGCCCTAACTGTTGGGGTCTTATGTGGCTATCTACAAACAACTTTGGTTTACTCCATTTGCTTGAACTGCCCCTGTGGTTGGAATTGTTCATAGCAGTCATGGCACTAGACTTGTTTGCTCAATATGGAATGCATTACCTCTTGCACAATATTCCGTTTTTATGGAAATTTCACATGATTCATCACAGCGACACTCATGTAGATGCGACTACAGCAACTCGTCATCATCCCGGGGATTATTTAACGAGGGAACTGGCAGCATTGTTAGCAATTGTATTATTTGGAATTCCGCTAGCTTACTATGTGTTCTATCGTATTTCCACGGTGTTCTTTGGCTATTTTACTCATGCGAATATTGTGGTGCCGAATTGGTTAGATAAACCCTTAAGCTTGGTTTTTGTTACACCGAACATGCATAAATTCCATCATCACTTTGAGGCTCCATGGACCGATAGTAATTATGGAAATATCTTTTCTTTATGGGATCGAATTTTTGGGACTCTGGTCTACGACAATCCTAAAAAAGTTACCTACGGATTGGATATGTTGGACGACTCTCGTGATCGAGATATCATGTATCAGCTAAAATTGCCTTTTAATCGTTCAGTTAAAAGTGTTCCTAAGAAGGACTGATACGCTTGATAGTTATTTTGTCTTGTGCTTAGAATAAATTAATGGAGTCAGTTTGTTTTTTTGAATAAAACTAACTAAGGGCAGGCAGTATTGCGAAATTCAGTGACTTGGGAATGGCATAGTTATAAAAAAAAGGCAACTCTAATAGTGAGTTGCTTTTGGCGATTTTATGCTAAAATTCATTTGCTTAGAGGAGCAATAACACCCTTGCTCTGAAAACTCCTTGCTTCGCATCTTCATTAGGAATGTATTTGCCTTCTCCAAATCGGCTGATGTTGTCTGACAAGCCCAAAGAAGCTCCTGCCCCTAAATTTATACCAAAGCAGAATCTGAAGCAGAGCCCAAAGGACCAAGATTTACAGAAGTTATGGCAAGTTTTTTCCGGTATTCAACTCCCCTATATAAGTGTAATACTTAGATGTACTTACTAGGCAGCGAATGAATCAAAAAAATGGGATCCCTTTCGGAATCCCATTTTAAATTAATTCAACTTCGCTATGGATTCTTCAGTAGCTTTATCTTTTCTTCCGCATCGGCTAGTTTTTGGCGTTCTTTATCTATTACGGCGGCAGGTGCATTGTTTACAAATCGTTCATTTCCAAGCTTCTTATTTACCGAAACTTTAAAACCATATAGGTACTTTAGTTCGTCATCAATGCGAGCTTTTTCCGCTTCAAGGTCTAGTTCAATTCCTAAGTCTAAGAAAAATTCGGTTTTGCCACTCATAAATCCTACTGCTCCTGGAACTTCACTTTGCGTTTGCTCGTAACTACTTATTCCTCCTTTTCGTTTAATTATTTCGGTAAATAAGTCGTTAGTTTCACCCTTGGTCGTTCTTTCATGCAGAACAACTCGGTCTTTGGCTTTTAAGCCGTTCTTGGTTCTTGCATTTCGAATATTTGTGATAATATCCTTTGCACGATCTCCGCTTGCCATGATAGCAGTGTCAATTTCTCCGGTTGCCGGATAGTCCGCCATCATAATATATTCTCCTTCCTTACGATCGGCTAAGATGTGATAGATTTCTTCGCTAATAAATGGCATAAAGGGATGAAGCATTTTTAAGATCGCTTCATAGAATTCGATAGTTGCATTATACGTTTCTTGATCTATTGCATCTCCATATTCTGGCTTTACCATTTCCAGGTAGTCGGAACAGAAGTCATTCCAAACGAAGGAATATAAATTTTTGAGCGCCTCTGAAAAGCGATACTGTTCAAATTGATTATCAAGAGTGGCTAGTGTGCTATTGAGTCTAGATTTAAACCAATCAATTGCTGGCTTTCTAGTTGTATCACTACCATCAATGATCTCCCAGCCTTTCACCAAGCGACAGGCGTTCCACATTTTATTGCAGAAATTACGTCCTTGCTCACACAGCTTCGGATCGAATAATAAATCTCCACCTGCTGGCGAGCATAAGAGAATTCCAACTCGAAGGCTGTCTGCTCCATATTCTTTTATGAGATCTAGCGGGTCCGGAGAGTTTCCTAAGGACTTACTCATTTTACGACCTTGCGGATCACGAACGACTCCGGTATAGTAAACTGCTTCGAATGGTTTTGCATCCATGTACTCATAGCCAGCCATTATCATTCGGGCAACCCAGAAGAACATGATGTCTGGGGCGGTAACGATTGCTTTTCCAGGGTAGTAGTAGTCGAGTTCTTCTTTGTTTTCGAAACCGTCGAATACAGAAATCGGCCATAGCCACGAGGAGAACCAAGTGTCCACAACATCCTCGTCTTGCTTTAGATCTGCTGCAGTGATTTCATTGCCGTATTTTTCTTGAGCTAGTGTTAAAGCAGCTTCAGGAGTTTCTGCACAAACAAAGCGCTCATCATCGAGGTAGTAAACAGGAATACGCTGTCCCCACCATAATTGCCGTGAAATACACCAGTCACGAATGTTCTCCATCCAATGACGGTAGTGTGTTTTTTTGATGAGCAGGAACAAACTGTATAGTATCGTTTAGCACATGCTTCAAAGCAGGCTTTGCAAGCTCTTCCATTTTTAAAAACCACTGGATCGTTAGTCGCGGCTCTATAACTACATGGGTGCGCTCGGAGTAACCTACTTTGTTACTGAGTTCTTCCACCTTTACTATATGGCCTTTCTCTTCCAGCTCTTTAACGATTGACTTCCGTGCTTTAAAGCGATCTTCTCCTACAAATAGCTGCGCCGTTTGTTAAGACAACCACGTTCATCCAAGATGTTGATGGTTGCTAGATTATGGCGTTTCCCAATTTCGTAGTCATTGATATCATGAGCAGGGGTAACCTTTAGTGCTCCTGTTCCAAACTCTGGCTCCACATAATCATCTGTTATGCACGGTATAGATCGTTCAATTAACGGAATGAGTAAGCGAGCATCATGATATTTCCCGTAACGTTCATCCTCAGGATGGAAGCAAACTGCGGAGTCACCCAAAATCGTTTCTGGTCGCGTTGTTGCAATGGTAACCCATTCATCCTTCGTGCCTTCAACCTGATAGCGGATGTGATACAGCTTGGAAAGCTGCTCTTTGTGATATACCTCTTCATCAGAAACCGCCGTCAATGCCGAAACATCCCAGTTGGTCATGCGATAGCCGCGATACATTAAGCCCTTGTTGTATAGGTCAACAAATACTTTAATCACCGACTTACTCAAGGATTCCTCCATAGTAAAGCGAGTACGGTCCCAATCGCAGGAAGCTCCGAGTTTTCGCAGCTGCTTTAGGATTACCCCGCCGTACTTGTCTTTCCAAGCATATGCGTGTTCCATGAACTCTTCTCGGCTAATATCATCTTTCGATATTCCTTCTTCTGCCAGTTTTTTAACCACTTTGGCTTCTGTTGCAATCGATGCATGATCGGTTCCGGGAACCCAACAGGCATTGTATCCGCTCATTCGAGCTTTACGAATCATGATATCTTGAATCGTGTTGTTGAGGATGTGTCCATGTGCAAAACCCCTGTCACGTTCGGTGGCGGGATTGTTATGGTAAATGAATCTCTATCATCTGGAGTAGACTTAAAGCAATTGGCTTGTTCCCAAGCCGCGTACCACTTGTCTTCTAACTCGTCAGGGTTATAATTCTTAGGTATTTCCATACCGATATAATTTATACTTTCTTGAATATTAAATAAGGCTGTGCGAAGATAATCGGCACAAGGCGCAGGAAAGAATCACAATGCTTTTTGCATGGTAGAATTCCAGGAATGAACTAAGTAAATGAATAGGAGCTAGTACAGAACTCTAGTGGAGTACACTAACCTTCTTTACTTGCAGAACTTCCCCTGCAACAGTAATGCGTAAGTAGTAGAGCCCCGAAGGGACTGAACCTACGTCAATTTGTACCATTTGCTCGAAGCGATCTAGGATGATCTCCTCTACTTCTTTACCAATTGAATCGATCAACTGAATAATCGTCGAACTTGTACAAACATCTGGATCCAAGGTAACAGTTAATAC
>CANNZV010006530.1:0-17270 GCA_947561585.1 Caprella mutica | reverse complement strand
AGCAATATCGCTTGGGAGAGGTAGGTACGGGTACTATCTCTCACGACCTCAATCGTTGGTGGTCTAAAATGAGAGGCAAAGAAGACCCTTATTTAAAAATTGGTCAAACTAATGACCGAACTCAAGTAAGTAAAAATGGAGACTATGTTTGGGCTTTAAAGGATATTAATTTTGAAGTTCAGCAAGGAGAAATTTTAGGTATTATTGGTAAAAATGGAGCAGGTAAATCAACTCTACTCAAGATTCTTTCTAAAGTAACAGGTCCGAGTACTGGTAATATAAAAACGAGGACGAGTTGCCAGTTTATTGGAAGTAGGAACTGGATTTCATCCTGAAATGACAGGACGAGAGAATGTGTATATGAATGGAACCATCATGGGGATGTCTCGACACGAAATTACTAGTAAACTGGATGAAATAGTTGAATTCGCAGGAGTGGCCAAATATTTAGATACGCCTGTTAAACGTTACTCCTCTGGGATGACAGTGCGTTTGGGATTTGCAATTGCAGCGCATTTAGAACCAGAAATATTGATTGTTGATGAAGTTTTGGCTGTAGGGGATGCAGCGTTTCAGAAAAAAGCGATAGGAAAAATGCAAGATGTAAGCAAGGGAGAGGGAAGGACTGTACTTTTTGTTAGCCATAATATGGCGAGTGTAAAAAGTTTATGCCGAAATGGGGTGTTATTGAGCCAAGGTAAGATTGAGTGCCAAGATAGAATTGATAACATCATTACTAGATATTTAAGCGGAGGAATAACGAAAAATAAGCACATTAAACAATTTAATACTGAATATCATCAAAAAGATTTTACATTACATGCTATTTCGGTTTATAATTTTGACAAAGAAGGTGACGAACTAATTATTGATAACGAGGAGATAGAGTTAAAAACAGAGATTTCTATTCCAAATGAACCTGAGCGTTATCATATAACATATCATTTGTTTAATGAATTTGGAGAAACTATGTTCTCTTTTAGCAACGCTAGAGACAAGGTTCTTTTGAAACTAGGAAAGAATACTTTGATTTGTCATTTCCCAAAATTATTCTTGCAACCTGGTCAGTATTTTTTATCTTTTTTTCTTGTTAAAGATAAAAAGCGAGCAATTTTTGTGGAAAAGAGTATTTTTGGATTCAACATTTCTGTTGGAAATCGAGAAATAGGCGCTTATGTGGGAAGAGAGCCTGGATTTATTAGACCGAGATTTAATTGGGAAAATAAAACTATTAGTGCATTATGATTCCTGTAACTAAACCTTTTTTACCGCCTAAAAAAGAATATCAGAAATATCTAAATGGTATTTGGCAACGCAATTGGCTGACTAATAATGGCCCATTGGTTAATGATTTAGAGCTTAGTTTAAAGCGTTATCTTAAGCTAAGATATATGCTATACCTAAGTAATGGAACAATTGCATTACAGATAGCTATTAAAGCATTAGATTTAAAAGGAGAAATCATTACAACTCCTTTTTCCTATGTCGCAACAACAAGCACGATTGTATGGGAAGGTTGTACTCCTGTTTTTGTAGATATAGACAAGAATACTTTCAATATAGATCCTGCTAAAATTGAAGCTGCTATCACTAAAAAGACATCAGCTATACTTGCTACTCATGTTTTTGGAAATCCCTGTGACGTAGAAGCAATTCAAGCAATAGCAGATAAACATAACTTAAAAATTATTTATGATGCTGCACATGCTTTTGGAGTGACCTATAAGGGGAGGTCTATTTTTGAATATGGAGATATTAGTACTACAAGTTTTCATGCTACAAAGCTTTTCCATACAATCGAAGGAGGAGCAGTATTTACTAATGATGCTGAAATACTTCGTAAATTATCTTTACTTAGAAACTTTGGACACACTTCAAAAACTAGTTTTGAAGGAGTAGGGATAAATGGTAAAAATTCAGAGTTTCATGCTGCTATGGGGTTGTGTAATCTAAAATATATTGAGGAAATAATCTTGGAGCGTCAGCAACTTGTAGAAGTTTATAATCAAAAGCTTAGTTTTTTAAGAGTAGCTAGACAAGAATTTTGCAGAGATGCTGTTACAAACCATGCTTATTATCCTGTAATATTTGAGTCAGAACAAAAAATGGCCACAGCGAAGAGTAGATTAGAAGCAGCCGGAATATACCCTAGAAGATATTTTTATCCAAGTTTAACTATGCTAGATTATGTTAAGGGGGCAGTTTGCCCAATATCTAATGATATTTCTAGTCGTATATTATGTCTTCCTTTATATAATACTCTATCAAAAGAAGAAGTTCGTCACATTTGTAGATTACTTCTTAGGAACCAAAATTATGAATAATGAAACCTGATCCTGGAAAGATATCAAAAAATACAGGTCACTTGAAGGAGTTTATATACCTTTTCTTTTTGATGCTAGTAGCAATAAATTTCACTCAATCTATAGATTTGTTACAGCACTTTAAGACTTCAATTAATGTTAAATTTTATTTTATACTGCATCTACCTTTTATTTTATTTTTTTTCATAGGAATGATTAAAAGTTATAAGGATAAAGATGGGGTGGTTAATGCTATACTTAGAGAAGTAAAAAGAATTCCTGCCCCTTATTCTGTTAAAATAATAGTATTAGTGGTTTTTTGTGGTAATCTAATTACAATGATTATTGCAGAAAAAAGTAAGCCGTATTATCCTTTTTATGAAGTAGGAATGTTTAGTCATCCTAAAGAATTTAATAGAGTAGAAAAAACAGTTTATAGAACAAAATATTTTTATTGGAACAATGGAAAACCTAAAATGCTAGACTTAAGGAAAGAGGGGTTTTATTTTCTAGCTGAACATTGGGGATGGGGTTTTACACATGAGTTTACATTTTCCTCTACCTATCATAATAAAAAACAAAAGAATAACTTTGATTTTATCTCAAGTAAAGTAAAGGAAATAGGCATAGATACTTTATGGGTAGGAGTGCAATCAGTTAATTATGAAACGAAAAAAGTAATTTTTAATCCAGATATCTGTAATGCTATAAATGTAAATGAAAAGCAAAATATGCATTATGGGGTGATTTATATTCCTGACTACCAATACAATAAATGTGATTAAAATTAAATACAATAATAGAGAAAATATTTTAAGTAGAATGTCTTTACCTGGGTCAAAGACTCAATTGGCTATAATAAGGATTTTAATTGGCCTCCAAATTTTTTATGCTGCTAATAGTGAAGTATTTAACTTACTTGAAGTAGTTGATGGGACTAATAGTACTTTAACTATATTTCCTGATTTTATAGATGAAATCATTGCTCAAATTGCGGTACCTTATTTACAAAATTTAGTGATTTTTTTGAGCATATTTTTAATCTTTGGTTTTTTGACTAAACTAATTTTACCTTTTCTTTTTGTCTCTTTTTTATTACTTTTTAGTTTTTTTTATAGAGAATTTAATGCACCTGTACAATGGCTATATTTATGGTTTCCATTGCTAATTTTATGTTTTAGTAAAGTAGCAGATAAATTATCCGTAGATGAATATATAACACAGAAAAAAGGAAAAAGTATATTAACTGATTATAGGTGGCCAGTAGAATTGATAAGTGGTTGGTTTGCCTATATTTATTTTGCAGCGGCTATAGATAAAATACTTCCTATTTATGAAGGAGTCTACTGGATAAGGGGGGGGCAAATACAAAATATAATGTATGACCGATTTTTAGATAGTGCATTGTGCTTTATGATAGAAGCACCTCTATTTGATTATTCTATGAATGGATGGTTATTTTTTATTCTAGCTATTGGTGCCCTCATAGTTGAATCAAGCTGTATAATTATTTATTTTACCAATCGGTTTAATTATTTGATTATTGCTATTATAGCTTCTTTACATTTCTTCTTATTTCTTACAGGAGTTCCTGGCTTTATGCAAACGGCCTTGATTTTATCGGTTGCTCTTATAGAACCATCTTACTTTAATCGAAAGTGGCAAGAAAACTTTAAGATTTAATAAAAAAATAATTAGAGTTCATCTCTTAATTATTATTTCTATTTTTTACAAAAACTACCTAAATTACTCCAACTTTTAAATGAAAATACTTTATGTAACTAGACATTTTAATCATAGCGGGTATTTAATATTAGAAGAATTAGTCAAACATGATTTTGAAATTTCTGCTATCTTACTACATAAAAATAAGGATAGTTGGAGGCATAGGTTATTAGGTCCGTTGTTAAAAGTAATTTATCAAGTCAAGTGCAGGTATTACAGATGTGATTTTCTGAAAACTATTAATTCAGAGGAGTCACTAGCAAAAAAAAATGGGATTCCGATAATATGGACAGATAGCATTAAAAGTGATTCCTTTTTTGTTGACTTAAAAAAATTAAATCCAGAAATAATTGTTTTAGGTGGCGGGTGGCATGAATTGATTCCTAAAAGAATTTTTTCTTATCCTCGACTAGGTTGTATTAATACTCATCCTTCAGCTTTACCTGAATTTAGAGGAACATCTATCACGCGCTGGCAAGTTTTACATGGAGTAAACTATTCTGGCTCTACCATACATTATGTTGATGAAAATTTTGATACCGGCGGGGTATTAACACAAAAAATAATAGAAGTTAATGATAATGTTCCTCCCCAGAGGCTGTTTTATTTACTTGGATTGGCAGGCGCTCAAATAATGCCTGATTTATTAAAGAAATTTAAGGAGAATGGAAAGCAACATACTTATGAGGTGAATCATAATAAGTTACATTATAAATACTTTAGAAGATGGAAATGGAACAAAGAAAGACTAGTAATTGATTGGAGAAACGAGTTTTCAAAGATACATTTTTTTGTGCTTGCAAATACGCAAGAAAGTTATGAATATTTGGGGCCAATATTTTTTTTATAATAAGAAATCCTATTTTCTTCGTAAAACGAGATTAGTTCCGTTAGCATCTAGCGCAAAAAAATACTTAAGTACAATAGATGATGAAGAAATTAGAGCATTTGAAGTAGACGATAATTTTGGGATAACTTTAATTCGTAAGTGCGATTCAGTTATGCTGAGACTTGAGATAATTCAAAAATATGATACTTGGTATAAATTTAGGAGGTCTAGAAGTGCTCAAAAAATTTTAAAACTCAAGAAAGGCACTGTCCTTTTTTTTTAATAATCTTTTTATGAAACCAAACCGAACCCGTCAATCACAAGAGAAAATATTTAGAGAACTTTATAGAGAATATAGAGGAACTCCAATGGCAGTTAGTTCAGAATCACTAAATCATAAAGAATTGAGATTTGGCAAAATCTGCGAGATTTTTGCAGAAGATAAAGAATGCTCTGTACATGATGTAGGCATGGGGATAGCAGATTTAAAGGCTTTTATAGATAAAAAGTATCCTAAGAAAAATATTCAATACTCTGGAACGGAAATCTTAGAGGAATATGTATTTGACTCAAAGAAGAGATATCCAGAAAGTAAGTTTTATCATAGGGATTTAGCAGAAAAAACTTTTGAAGATTGTTACGATTATATTTTAATGAGTGGAGTCTTTCATCAAAGGCGCGATACGGCTATTGGTGAGTGGGAGCGATTTTCACAAGCTATACTAAGAAATGCTTTTCAAATGTGTACTAAAGGGATTGCATTCAACTTCATTAGTCCTTTTGTCGATTTTTATCAAACTCCAGTTTACTATTGTAACTTACCAAATTATTAAATTTTATTAATGATGATATAAGTCGATTTTTTGAGATCAGACATAATTACGCATTATATGAGTTCACAGTATTTGTTTATAAGGAATCTTATATTAAATCACTTCATCCTCAGATAGAATTTAAAAAATACTTTAATGTAATGTAGAAGGCTTGTAATTTTAAAGATGGAGATAGACAATTTATTAAATAGTCATTTATATACAGGAACACGAAAAAAATAGATTTACAAATTTTCACCAGTTTTCCTCTATAAAATTTGTAAGTTTATTTTATCCACGTTCTATATATGATTAGTATTTTAATTTCCATAAAAAATATTTTATGAATAATTCAAGTCAACAGATTTTACTTTTTGATGGTATATGTAATTTATGTAATGGATTTGTAAAATTTGTAATTAAAAGAGATGAAGGTGCAATCTTTTCTTTTGCTTCTCTTCAGTCTGAGTTGGGTAAGCAGCTTTTGAAGGAGCATAATTTACCGAGTGATTTAAAAACGATTGTTTTGATAAAAGGAAATAAATTTTTCACTAAATCAGATGTACCCTTAATGGTATTACAATCATTAGGAGGAATATTTATTCTTGCTAGTTTAGGATGGGGCCTTCCTAAATTTTTTAGGGATTGGATTTATAGTGTAATAGCAGCTAACCGCTATCGATTATTTGGAAAAAAGAAGACGTGCATGCTTCCAAGACCAGAATGGAAAACCCGTTTCCTGTCGTCACCTAACAGGGACTTCAGACCTTATTGAATACTACTTAGTCCCCGATAAAGTTCTTTGAAAAAATGCTTGAAAAACAGGCGCACAGTTATTATCTTTTACCTTATTTAACCAGCAAAAAGCTAGTCGGTGAAAGGCTCAATTTTACATTGGTGCAAAATAGCCCGATACTTAGTCTAGTCTGAGTCGAATCTTGCAAAGATGCAAAATGGTGGAATCTGATGCAAACCAGATTACCCCGTAGGTGAGATTAACCAGCCCTAAATTCGACTTGACCGAATGGCTTTAAGCTTAAAAAAGTGTTGAAAATGGCAAAAGTTAAAGATGCTGTAAAATTTACCATGGGTCTAATCTCTCATGCAGCCGGAATCGATGTTGGAAGTAAATCACATTGGGTCGCCATCGGCTTAGGCGATGACGAAGTCCGAGAATTTGGTGTATTTACAGACGACCTACACGAATTATGTAAATGGTTAAAATCCCAAGGTATTCAAACCGTAGCAATGGAGAGTACAGGATTTTACTGGAAACAATTATTCGTTATGCTTCAATCCTATGGGATGGAAGTATATTTGGTTAATGCTTCGTTTACCAAGAACGTACAAGGCAGAAAACCCTCAGATAAAGCTGATGGAAGATGGATCTGGCGTTTACACTCAGCAGGCTTATTGCCAGCTAGTTTTCAACCAGATTTATTTACCGAAGAGTTACGTACTTATACTCGTCACCGTAAACGACTCATTGAAGGAGCATCTCAATGTGTCAACAGAATGCAGAAATGTTTAACCTTAATGAATATCCAGTTACCAGTTGTTTTATCCGACATTACTGGTAAAAGTGGTCAGGCTATTATTAAGGCGATTCTGAACGGAGAACGAGACGCAAAGAAGTTAGCTAATCTGGCTGACGGTCGAGTCAAAGCAAATAAAGCCACAATAGCTAAAGCCTTGACTGGTTTTTGGCGAGCAGACCATTTATTTGAATTAAAACAACATTGGGAGTTGTATCATACTTATCGAGACCAACTCCAATCATGTGATGAGCAAATAGATGCTTTTCTTCAAAGAAGAGTCATTTCAACGGGTCAAGCGGAACATGTTTACGAACCTAAAAAAAAAAAAGCGTCGGCAGAAGAATGCCCCCTCTTTTAACATAGAATCTTACTCCTATCAACTAAGTGACGGCGTAGATTTATTGGAAATAGATGGCATTAGTTTCTACTTCGTTTTAACTTTTTTAAGTGAAGTAGGCATGGATTTATCGCAGTTTCCATCGGCTAAACATTTTGTCTCTTGGCTTTGTCTTAGTCCAAATAGAAAAGTATCTGGTGGCAGGTTATTATCTAGCAAAACGCGAAAGAGTAAAGCTAGATTGAGAATTGCCTTTAGACAAGCGGCTATTGGTTTAGCTAAAGTAAAAGATAATCCCTTAGCTCATTTTTTCCATAGAATGGCTAGTCGTCATGGTAAAGGAACAGCTATTACCGCTACGGCTAGAAAATTAGCGATTATCGTTTACAATATGGTCGAAAAAAGACAAGCTTACCGCCCTGAGCCTTTAGCTGAATATCAACAAAAAGTACGTGCGCAAAAAATCAAGCATATTCAAAGAACTATTAAAAAGTTAGAAATTAAAGCCACTGAAGTGGCCTTCGTTTAGAACTTTCTTACATCTGGGGATAATTTGGAATGATGCATAGCATCAAATTATATTTTATTGCTCTTTACCTAAATTTTTGTTTTAGGTGAGTTACTATTATTTTTATATCACGAAAATATTTAACGTTTGAACATCCTCTTAACAACAGCTGGCCGAAGAAACTACTTAGTAGAATACTTTAAACAGGAATTACTTCCCTATGATGGGAAGGTTTATGTTTTTAATAGCGATGAAAATTCAACTGCGGGATGGATAGCTGAAGAATTTGTAATCGCACCGATGATTACAAATGAAGAGTACCCTAATTTTTTACTAGAATTTTGTATTCAAAAAAAGATTAATTTAATTATATCACTCTTTGATTTAGAGTTACCTCTATTATCAAAGCTAAAAAACGCTTTTCTAGAAAAAGGTATTACGATAATTGTGGGTGACGAGTGGCTGACTAATATGGCTAATGACAAATTAGAGACTCAACACTTTCTTGAAGATAACGGATTCTTAACTGTACCCATATATACTTCAGTAGATGAAGCTTTAAGAGCTTTAAATAAAGGTACTATTTCATACCCTTTATTTGTAAAACCTAGATTTGGTACAGGCTCAATTGCAGTATTTAAAGCAAATACAGAAGATGAACTTATATTCTATTTTACAAAAGTGCAAAGAGAAATAAAGAATACTTACTTAAAGTTATTAGCTAAAGAGGATCTTAATAATTCTGTTCTTATTCAAGCAACCTTACCAGGGGAAGAATATGGTATGGATGTAATTAATGATTTAGAAGGGCGACATAAAAAAACAATTGTAAAAAAGAAAGTATCTATGCGTTCTGGCGAAACCGATTGTTCTATTACTGTTAATGAGCCAAAACTAACTAATCTTGGTTATAAAATAGGTAGTTTAACAAAGCACCCTGCTATTATGGATGTTGATGTTTTTTTTGATGGAGAAAAGCCGTATGTGTTAGAATTGAACCCTAGATTTGGAGGGGGCTACCCATTTAGCCATATAGCTGGTATTAACCTGCCTCGAGCTATTATTAAATGGTATAAAAACGAGCCGTTTAATGTAGAGGAAGTATTAGAACCACAAATAGGGGTAACAAGCATGAAAGGTATAAATATGATAACAAATAAGGATGCTCGTTTTATGAGATGAGAAAAATGGAAGACTTAATGTATTAAGGTTTGCTGTTACTTATTGAATCATTTTGTCATCTATAATATTACAACATAGACATTGTGCAACTATAAACCATGAACTTGAAACTAATAACTCAACATTCAACTAATGAAAACCGAAACATTTTAGTTTCTATAGTAGTTGCGACTTATAATCACGAACAGTTTATAACTGAAGCAATAGAAAGTTTTCTAAGCCAGAGAACAAATTTTAAAGTTGAAATTCTTATTAATGATGATTTATCTTCTGATTTGACGGCTACTATAATGAGAGAGTATGAGAGAAAATACCCTAATTTATTTGTAAATACTTATCAAAAAGAAAATCAGTATTCAAAAGGATTAAAGCCATGGATACAGGTTCTTTTTCCAAAAGCTCAGGGAAAATATATTGCTCTCTGTGAAGGCGATGACTATTGGACAGACCGTTTAAGCTCCAAAAACAGGTAGACTTTTTAGAACAGAACCCAGATTACATAATGTCTTTTCATAATATTACGGTAGAAAACATTAAAGAAAATCGATTAATAAAAACACCTAAGAACTTACATTTTCCAATAAATAAATATACAATAGCAGAACATGGGAATTTTATAAATACTTGTTCCGTATTGTTTAGAAGGAGCGTTATAGTCGATATACCATCTATTTGTCAACGTTTACCTTATGTTGATTACTTTTTATTTCTATTGTGTGCAGAGATGGGTAAAATACATTTTCTAGATGATTTTATGGGAGTCTATCGTTATATGCGGGCAGGAAGTTGGTCTGCTAATTCAGAGATGAAGAGATATTTAGCGAGATTAGATTTTTTCTCTCAAACGTCCATCTTCTTTACAGATAAAAAGCTAAAATCAATTCTATTCGAAAGATTTATAAAGGAAATAAAGACATTTTCTAAGGAAAAGATGCCAGAAAAGGAATTTCAATTATTTTTTGAAAAATTGCCCAAAGAATTTACAGTTCAATTTATTCAAAGAATGATGATAGACTTTAAAAAAATGGAAGAAAAGATAGAGGAAACACCGAATTATGTTCAACGAGCTAAGAATGTACTGAAGAAAATTTTAATTTATGATTAGGAGACTCAAAAAATACCTTAACCAATCTGGAAAAGTAGACCTTACTTTAATAAGTAACCATTTTCAAGATATTGGAGATACAAATGATAAGGATATTTTTATTACAGGATATCCTAAGTCTGGAAATACTTGGATGCAAAATTTGATAGTTGGGATGTTATATGGCATGAAAACTGAGTACCTAAATGATAAATTAACTCAAGATATAGTACCTGATGTTCATTACAAAAAATATTATAAGAGGTATTTTGATGTAATGTTTTTTAAATCCCATCATTTTCCTAAACCTGAGTATAAAAGAGTAATACATTTAGTTAGAGATGGACGTGACGTATTGACATCTTATTATCATATGCTTAAATCACAAGGAAACTCTATTTCTTTATCAGAAATAGTGTATCAAAAAGAAATATTCTTTCCTGGTAAATGGGAAGAACACACGAAACAATGGCTATCAAATCCATATAATGCAGAAATTTTATTAGTCAAGTATGAAGATTTAATAAGAGCGCCTCTGAACGAAATGAGGAAAATTTGTGAATTTGCTGAAATTGAAAGATCTGATGAAGTACTGTTAAATAGTATAGAGGGTAATTCATTCCAGAATATGAAATTAAAGGATAAACAATTTGGAAGTGATAATATAGAGCATCCTACTAATTTTTTTAGAAAAGGCAAAATAGGCTCTTATAAAGAAGAAATGAATGAAGACCTAATTCGTTTTTTTAACGAAAAATCTAAAGAGGTCCTAATTAATCTAAATTATGAATATTGATAATAAGTTGAACTATGTTAATTTAGGGTGTGGTAATCATTTTCATGATGATTGGATAAATATTGATTTTATTAAATCTGGTCCCAAAGTTATTGCTTGTAATTTATTGGGTGGTATACCTCTGCCTGACAATAATAGCGACGTAGTTTACCATTCGCATGTATTAGAACATTTTTCAAGAAAAGATGGCAATTTATTTATAAAGGAATGTTACCGCGTATTGAAAAAAGATGGAATTATACGTATTGCTGTCCCTGATTTAGAACGAATTGTTAGGGAATATATAGTTTGGTTAGAAAAAGCATTAGTAGGAGAGCCCACTGCTGTAGATAATTATGAATGGATAAAATTAGAGATGTATGACCAAACAGTTCGGAATTTTGGTGGAGGAGAAATGGGGAGATACCTTCAGAAACGGATAATACCAAATGAAGATTATGTTTATGAGAGATTGGGGATGGAAGCAAAATTGATTCGAGAGGAATTATCAGCTTCTCCGCAAAAAAATAAAAATGAAATAAGGACGGGTATCTTATGGAGGATAAATAATTATTTATCAAAAATTCCAAATAAAATTAGATATTCCCTATTGTCTAACAAAGAAAAGGCATCAATGAAGATTGGTCAGTTTCGTTTAGGTGGACAAATACACCAATGGATGTATGACCGTTTTTCTTTAGGAAAACTGTTAATTGAAGTTGGGTTTAAAGAAATAAAAGTTTGTGAAGCGACAGAGAGCCGTATTCCAGATTGGAATTCTTTTCAATTGGATACGGTTAATGGTGAAGTAAGAAAACCAGATTCATTATTTATAGAAGCAATTAAGTAATGAAAATATTGTTAATAAACACGCTTGATGTTGGAGGCGCAGCTAATGCTTGTATAAGATTACACCTTGGATTGTTAGAAGAAGGAGTCGATTCAAAATTATTAGTAGCTTCAAAAACTAAGAACATTCCTGAATGTTATAGCTTTATTGACCTAGATAAGGGAAGATTTGAAAGATTTAAAATAAAATTTGCTAAACGACAAAAATTAAAAAGAAAAGCTAAAAAATTATCGACGCTACCCAAAGGTATCGAAGCTTTTCAATTTCCTGAAAGTATTTATGATATTACGCAACATCCTTTAGTAAAAGAGGCCGACATTATTAATTTGCACTGGGTGGCAAATTTTATAGACTGGAAGAGCTTTTTTAAGAAAATACATTGTCCGATTGTTTGGACTTTACACGATATGTTACCATTTACTGGAGGTTATCATTATAAAGAACAATTTCCATTAGGAGCATATTCACACCTCATCGAACGAAATTTAGAAACTAAAAAATTAGCATTAAAGGGTAGGAACATTGAGATTGTAACTCCAAGTAAATGGTTGGGAGATGAATCAAAAAATAGTATTCTTTTCCAATCCTTTAAACATCACTTAATTCATTATGGTCTTGACGAAAATATTTTTAGAAGTCATGATAAACAATTTGCTCGGAAAGTTTTCAATATCGAATTAGATAAAAAAGTGCTTTTATTTGTTTCCGATTCAATTTCCAACCAAAGAAAAGGTTTAAATTTATTAGTAGATGCCTTTCCTCTGATTGATGAAGATGTTTTAATTGTTGCCGTAGGTAACGCTTTTGATTTTTTTGAAAAACATAAAAATTTTCTTCCTTTAGGAAGAATTGTTGATGAACGTTTGATCTCGATTGCTTATTCTATGGCAGATTTATTTGTTATTCCTTCCATAGAAGACAACTTACCAAATACCGTTTTAGAATCTTTAATGTGTGGTACTCCTGTGGTAGGATTCAATATAGGAGGTATTCCTGATATGATTGATGTAGGTGAAAATGGCGAGATTAGTGACATCATAAATACGGAAAGTTTAGCGAATAGCATCAATACGGCTTTATCAAAAGAATTTGATAAGGACCAAATAAGAGAAAAAGCTGTTCGTCGATTTGGCTTAAGTGTTCAGGCAAAGAGCTATATTGAGGTTTACAAATCGTTAATATAGTTTCATTGGGACTTTCCTTAGTTTTTTCTTTTTCAATTTTACTGTAACTTGTTTTCACGAGTTTGCAAACTAAAAATTTTCAAAGAACCTCAAAGTTAATATGGAATAATTCTAATTGAGCCAAATAGGCAAGACTAACTGAAAAATGACAACTAATAAAATAAATGTTTATCCAAAAATATCTATAGTAACCCCAACTTATAACCAAGGTCAATATATTGAACAAACAATCCTTTCTATTCTTGACCAAAAATATCCAAATTTAGAGTATATAATAATAGATGGCGGAAGTACGGATAATACCATCGAAGTCATTAAAAAGTATGAATCTAATTTAGCTTATTGGGTAAGCGAGCCAGATGAGGGGATGTATCATGCTATTCAGAAGGGTTTTGAAAGGAGTACTGGCGAAATAATGGCATGGATTAATAGTGACGATATGTATCATCAAAGAGCATTATTTTCTGCGGCTAATATTTTTAAAAATTTTCCTCAGATTGAATGGTTGTCAGGAATGCCAACAATGTATGATGAAAAAGGCGGAATTATGATTGACCAATTACAAGTAAGTAGTTATGAGGTTAGTCGGTATCATTTCTTTAGTCGAACATACAATAAATCTATACAGCAAGAATCAATTTTTTGGAAGAGGGAGCTTTTTCAAAAAATTGACCTTAAAACTACTTGGGAAGGGATAAAGTATGCTGGTGATTTTATATTGTGGATGCAATTTGCAAAATTTGCAAATTTATATGTAGTACCTATTGTATTGGGAGGTTTTAGAGTTTGTCGTTCAGGGCAATTGTCGCAAAATCGTTTAAAATATGTTGAAGAAAAAAATAGAGGATTTAATCAAATATATTCAAAAATTGATTTTCGTTCAAAAATTAAAGCAAATTTAATTAGATATGATAGATATTTTTTAGATTTTCCTTTTATTAGACGATTATATCAAAAATATTTTAGACAAAGCTTTTTTGAATTTCCAGGAAGGTTTTTTTTTGATAGAAAGAATCAGCGTTTCTATCTTCGCAAAAAAGGAAATTACTAAGTAATGCGGGTTGATTAATCGGGTAAAATTTAGAGCTAAGATTTTTTTGATAGTTTTGGCTAAAAAATCAATGAATAGCACCGCTATTGATTGATTTTTTAGTTAAAAATAGCGAGAAAAGATAGCTATAAATTACCCGATTAATTAGGCTGCATTACTTAACTCTGTTGTATACATTTGAAATTAAAGAAAAACAAGCTGGAGTCCCAAAGCTTGAATTTATTTATAACTTAAAATACATAAATATTATATGAACTATTACGGACAGTATGAACAAGATAAATTTCTTAATGAATTTTTTTTTCGGAACAAAAAAAATGGAGTTTTTCTTGACATTGGTGCCCATGACGGGAAATTATTAAGTAATACCTATTTTTTTGAAAAGGAATTAAAATGGTCTGGTATTTGCATTGAACCGAATCCCTTAATTTTTCCAAAATTAGAAGATAATAGGAATTGTGTTAAAATTCAAGGAGGGGCTTCTCCTAAAGGAGGAGAAGAATTAGATTTTTTGCAAGTTATTGGTGACGGAGAAATGTTGAGTGGATTTTTAAATTCATTTAATAAAGGACATTTACATAGGATTGATAATCACATAGCGGCTAAAGGCGGTGAAAAAAAGGTAATTAAGGTAAAGACTTTTAATATTAATGATGTCTTATCTCAATATAAAATAAATGAAGTTGATTATTTATCAATTGATACAGAAGGAGGAGAAGTAAATATACTAAAATCAATCGATTTTAATAAGTTTACAATAAAATATATGACGGTAGAAAATGTTTATAGAAATAGACGATTATATAAGATTTTTGGTGACCCTCTAATTAAATTTCTGAAAAACAAGGGGTACAAAAAAATTAAAGAAATTCATTGTGATGATGTTTTTGAATTGCAGTAGCCCTCTAAATTAATTATAGTCAATTAGAGTAAGAAAGAGTACGAACTACTCCAAGACATTGGAATTGTGATACTCTTTTATATGGTATCAGGTACATCCAGCCACTTCTAATATTAAATTTATTTTAGGTAATACTACTTTTTCTAATATTTTAAGAGAAAGAATAATTGGTTTTATAAAGGGAATAAAATGAGCGTATATATCTGTCCACTTATTATTACGCCAGCGTTTGACTTTTTATACGATTTTCTAAATCCGTTTTATCATCTACTTCTTTACCAATGGCTTTTAAGGAGGCTCGTTCAACTTTAGTCAAGGCCGCTATTAAGCTGGATAAAGTTGACAACTTTAAGGATTACTTTTGGTGGCGGAGGTTGATTTCTTATCAATCAATTTTACATCTTTGTAGGAAACTCTTTATTTTCTTTATAAACTTTCAAAGAAATTTCTCTCCTTTCTAAAAAAATGTACGGAAGAAAGAAAAATAATAGGTTCAATTGTAATCAAAATGTTTGCAATTATTAGTAAGTGAAAAAAAAAAAAATGTTACAACGAATACTTAATAAACTCGGATACAAATTTTCAAAATATACAGGGAATGAAGATGCATTTTTTGTTCAAAGAAAATTAATGAAAGATTTAGGAATAAATCACCCTTTGATCTTTGATGTTGGTGCTAATATTGGTAATATTTCTAGAATATATAATAGCCTTTTTAAACAAAAAGTAAAAATATTTGCATTTGAGCCATTTAAAGATAGCTTTCTTAAAGCGAAAGAAACACTTAAGTCTTTTTCAAATATTCATTTATATAATTCTGGGTTTAGTAATGTTGCTGGAAGAAAACTATTGTATTTGAATAATCATCATGGAGCTAATTCTTTATATGAAACAAAAGAGAATGCTTTTGATACAGAAGGTGGTCAAAACGCAGTTATAACTAAAGGTACTACAGAAGTAATAATTGATACGGTAGATAAATTTTGTAAGGAAAATAAAATTGACCATATAGATATTCTTAAAATGGATACTCAAGGCTCTGAACTGGATATTTTACAGGGAGCTTCCGAGATTCTTCAAAATGGTAAAGTTAAAATTATTTATACGGAGTGTATTATTCAACCTAGTTATAAAAATCAGCCGGATTTATCTGATTATTTAAATTGTTTCAAGAAATATAATTTTGAACTTTATAATTTTTATCATCCTTCCATTGTGAATGGAATTATTAAACAAGTTGATTTCATTTTTGTACATAAATCCGTTTTTGAAAAACTAAAATAAATTCGTCTAATTTATTTTGGTAAATACTTCAGCTATTTATCTTTTCCGCAGCTTTGGATACAAAAAAATAAATGAACTTTGCCTTGAATCTCAAGCACTAACAATCAATCTCACTACAAAACCTTAAACAACGTCATCAAATAATGCTTCAAAAACAAGTAATTACTTATAAATCTAAATAATGTTGTCGACTTTATCTAATAATAGAATTGTTCAATATTTTTATGGAAAAATAAAGACTCAAATTTTTTTTGAACAACTTTTTTACTTATCATTGAGAGGACTAAATTTTTATAATGCCTCTACTTTAAAATGGTCCGGAGAAAAGGGGGTGATTCAATATATCCTTAATAAGAAGAAAGAGGAGAAGCCCATCTTTTTTGATGTTGGCGCTTCAAATGGTGAGTATACACTATACATAGAGAGCCAAATCAAAAGCAAAAAATACGAAATTCATTTATTTGAACCTACCACTAATTGTATATCGAGCATTAATTCTAAAATAGATATTAGTAATATTTTTATAAACCAAATGGCAATAGGAGATAAAATTCAAGAGGAGATTCAATTATTTTGCTGTAGTAGAAAGCCAGAAATGAATACTATTTATGATAGGAAAAGAGATTTTTGGACGATAAATGTAGAATTTGATTATACTGAAATGGTTTCTATGACGACGATTGATGAATATTGTATGTTTAATAATGTCTCTTATATAGATTTTTTAAAACTTGATACAGAAGGGAATGAATTAGACTGTTTAAAGGGGGCAAAAAATATGATAGAAAACAATAAAGTAAAACATATATTATTTGAATTTGGGGGAGCTAATGTTGACTCTAGAACCTTCTTCTATGATTTTTGGTCTTTACTTAAGGATAAATATAATATATACCGAGTTTTAATT
>CANNZV010006529.1:0-17277 GCA_947561585.1 Caprella mutica | reverse complement strand
ATCATTAGTAAACTTAATATCTTTAGTAAACTTAATATCATTAGTAAACTTAATATCATTAGTAAACTTAATATAATTAGTAAACTTAATCTCATTAGTAAACTTAATATCATTAGTAAACTTAATATCATTAGTAAACTTAATATCATTAATAAACTTAATATTATTAGTAAACTTAATATCATTAGTAAACTTAGTATCATTAGTAAACTTAATATCATTAGTAAACTTAATATCATTAGTAAACTTAATATCATTAGTAAACTTAATATCATTAGTAAACTTGATATCATTAGTAAACTTGATATCATTAATAAACTTGATATCATTAATAAATTTAATATCATTAATAAACTTAATTTCATTAATAAACTTAATATCATTAGTAAACTTAATATCATTAGTAAACTTAGTATCATTAGTAAACTTAACATCATTAGTAAATTTAATATCATTAGTAAACTTAATATCATTAGTAAACTTAATATCATTAGTAAACTTAGTATCATTATTAAACTTAGTATCATTAGTAAACTTAACATCATTAGTAAACTTAATATCATTAGTAAACTTAATATCATTAGTAAACTTAATATCATTAGTAAACTTAATATCATTAGTTAACTTAGTATCATTAGTAAACTTAGTATCATTAGTAAGCTTAATATCATTAGTAAACTTAATATCATTAGTAAACTTAATATCATTAGTAAACTAAATATCATTAGTAAACTAATTATCATTAGTAAACTTAATTAATATCATTAGTAAACTTAATATCATCAGTAAACTTAATGTCATTAATAAACTTAATATCATTAGTAAACTTGATATCATTAGTAAACTTAAAATCATTATTAAACTTAATATCATTAGTTAACTTAAAATCATTAGTAAACTTAATATCATTAGTAAACTTAATATCATTAGTAAACTAAATATCATTAGTAAACTAAATATCATTAGTAAACTTAATTAATATCATTAGTAAACTTAATATCATTAGTAAACTTAATGTCATTAAGAAACTTTATATCATTAGTAAACTTGATATCATTAGTAAACTTAAAATCATTATTAAACTTAATATCATTAGTTAACTTAAAATCATTAGTAAACTTAATATCATTAGTAAACTTAATATCATTAGTAAACTTGATATCATTAGTAAACTTAAAATCATTATTAAACTTAATATCATTAGTAAACTTAAAATCATTAGTAAACTTAATATCATTAGTAAACTTAATATCATTAGTAAACTTAATATCATTAGTAAACTTAAAATCATTAGTAAACTTAATATCATTAGTAAACTTAATATCATTAGTGAACTTAATATCATTAGTAAACTCAATATCATTTGTAAACTTAAAATCATTAGTAAACTTAATATCATTAGTAAACTTAATATCAATAGTAAACTTAATATCATTAATAAACTTAGTATCATTAGTAAACTTAATATCATTAGTAAACTTGATATCATTGGTAAACTTAATATCATTAGTAAACTTAATATCATTAGTAAACTTAATATCATTAGTAAACTTAATATCATTAGTAAACTTAATATCATTAGTAAACTTAATATCATTAGTAAACTTAATATCATTAGTAAACTTAATATCATTAGTAAACTTAATATCATTAGTAAACTTAGTATCATTAGTAAACTTAATATCATTAGTAAATTTAATATCATTAGTAAACTTAATATCATTAGTAAACTTAATATCATTAGTAAACTTAATATCATTAGTAAACTTAATATCATTAGTAAACTTAATATCATTAGTAAACTTAATATCATTAGTAAACTTAATATCATTAGTAAACTTAATATCATTAGTAAACTTAATATCATTAGTAAACTTAGTATCATTAGTAAACTTAATATCATTAGTAAACTTAATATCATTAGTAAACTTAATATCATTAGTAAACTTAATATCATTAGTAAACTTAATATCATTAATAAACTTAATATCATTAGTAAACTTAATATCATTAGTAAACTTAGTATCATTAGTAAATTTAATATCATTAGTAAATTTAATATCATTAGTAAACTTAGTATCATTAGTAAACTTAATATCATTAGTAAATTTAATATCATTAGTAAACTTAATATCATTAGTAAACTTAATATCATTAGTAAACTTAATATCATTAGTAAACTTAATATCATTAGTAAACTTAATATCATTAGTAAACTTAATATCATTATTAAACTTAATATCATTAGTAAACTTAATATCATTAGTAAACTTAATATCATTAGTAAACTTAATATCATTAGTAAACTTAATATCATTAGTAAACTTAATATCATTAGTAAACTTAATATCATTAGTAAACTTAATATCATTAGTAAACTTAATATCATTAGTAAACTTAATATCATTATTAAACTTAATATCATTAGTAAACTTAATATCATTAGTAAACTTAATATCATTAGTAAACTTATTATCATTAGTAAACTTAATATCATTAGTAAACTTAATATCATTAGTAAACTTAAAATCATTAGTAAACTTAATATCATTAGTAAACTTAATATCATTAGTAAACTTAATATCATTAGTTAACTTAATATCATTAGTAAACTTAATATCATTAGTAAACTTAGTATCATTAGTAAACTTAATATCATTAGTAAATTTAATATCATTAGTAAACTTAATATCATTAGTAAACTTAATATCATTAGTAAACTTAATATCATTAGTAAACTTAATATCATTAGTAAACTTAATATCATTAGTAAACTTAATATCATTAGTAAACTTAATATCATTAGTAAACTTAATATCATTAGTAAACTTAATATCGTTAATAAACTTGATATCATTAGTAAACTTATTATCATTAGTAAACTAAATATTATTAGTAAACTAAATATCATTAGTAAACTTAATATCATTAGTAAACTTAATATCATTAGTAAACTTAATATCATTAGAAAACTTAATATCATTATTAAACTTAGTATCATTAGTAAACTTAATATCATTAGTAAACTTGATATCATTGGTGAACTTGATATCATTAATAAACTTAATATCATTAGTAAACTTGATATCATTAGTAAACTTAATATCAATATAAAATTAATATCATAAGTAAACTTAATATCATTCGTAAACCTAATATCATCAGTAAACTTAATATCATTAGTAAACTTAATATCATTAGTAAACTTAATATAATTAGTAAACTTAATCTCATTAGTAAACTTAATATCATTAGTAAACTTAATATCATTAGTAAACTTAATATCATTAATAAACTTAATATTATTAGTAAACTTAATATCATTAGAAAACTTAGTATCATTAGTAAACTTAATATCATTAGTAAACTTAATATCATTAGTAAACTTAATATCATTAGTAAACTTAATATCATTAGTAAACTTGATATCATTAGTAAACTTGATATCATTAATAAACTTGATATCATTAATAAATTTAATATCATTAATAAACTTAATATCATTAATAAACTTAATATCATTAGTAAACTTAATATCATTAGTAAACTTAGTATCATTAGTAAACTTAACATCATTAGTAAATTTAATATCATTAGTAAACTTAATATCATTAGTAAACTTAATATCATTAGTAAACTTAGTATCATTATTAAACTTAGTATCATTAGTAAACTTAACATCATTAGTAAACTTAATATCATTAGTAAACTTAATATCATTAGTAAACTTAATATCATTAGTAAACTTAATATCATTAGTAAACTAAATATCATTAGTAAACTAATTATCATTAGTAAACTTAATTAATATCATTAGTAAACTTAATATCATCAGTAAACTTAATGTCATTAATAAACTTAATATCATTAGTAAACTTGATATCATTAGTAAACTTAAAATCATTATTAAACTTAATATCATTAGTTAACTTAAAATCATTAGTAAACTTAATATCATTAGTAAACTTAATATCATTAGTAAACTAAATATCATTAGTAAACTAAATATCATTAGTAAACTTAATTAATATCATTAGTAAACTTAATATCATTAGTAAACTTAATGTCATTAAGAAACTTTATATCATTAGTAAACTTGATATCATTAGTAAACTTAAAATCATTATTAAACTTAATATCATTAGTTAACTTAAAATCATTAGTAAACTTAATATCATTAGTTAACTTAGTATCATTAGTAAACTTAGTATCATTAGTAAGCTTAATATCATTAGTAAACTTAATATCATTAGTAAACTTAATATCATTAGTAAACTAAATATCATTAGTAAACTAATTATCATTAGTAAACTTAATTAATATCATTAGTAAACTTAATATCATCAGTAAACTTAATGTCATTAATAAACTTAATATCATTAGTAAACTTGATATCATTAGTAAACTTAAAATCATTATTAAACTTAATATCATTAGTTAACTTAAAATCATTAGTAAACTTAATATCATTAGTAAACTTAATATCATTAGTAAACTAAATATCATTAGTAAACTAAATATCATTAGTAAACTTAATTAATATCATTAGTAAACTTAATATCAATAGTAAACTTAATGTCATTAAGAAACTTTATATCATTAGTAAACTTGATATCATTAGTAAACTTAAAATCATTATTAAACTTAATATCATTAGTTAACTTAAAATCATTAGTAAACTTAATATCATTAGTAAACTTAATATCATTAGTAAACTTGATATCATTAGTAAACTTAAAATCATTATTAAACTTAATATCATTAGTAAACTTAAAATCATTAGTAAACTTAATATCATTAGTAAACTTAATATCATTAGTAAACTTAATATCATTAGTAAACTTAAAATCATTAGTAAACTTAATATCATTAGTAAACTTAATATCATTAGTGAACTTAATATCATTAGTAAACTCAATATCATTAGTAAACTTAAAATCATTAGTAAACTTAATATCATTAGTAAACTTTAAATCATTAGTAAACTTAATATCATTAGTAAACTTAATATCATTAGTAAACTTAATATCATTAGTAAACTTAAAATCATTAGTAAACTTAATATCATTAGTAAACTTAATATCATTAGTGAACTTAATATCATTAGTAAACTCAATATCATTAGTAAACTTAAAATCATTAGTAAACTTAATATCATTAGTAAACTTAATATCAATAGTAAACTTAATATCATTAATAAACTTAGTATCATTAGTAAACTTAATATCATTAGTAAACTTGATATCATTGGTAAACTTAATATCATTAGTAAACTTAATATCATTAGTAAACTTAATATCATTAGTGAACTTAATATCATTAGTAAACTCAATATCATTAGTAAACTTAAAATCATTAGTAAACTTAATATCATTAGTAAACTTTAAATCATTAGTAAACTTAATATCATTAGTAAACTTAATATCATTAGTAAACTTAATATCATTAGTAAACTTAAAATCATTAGTAAACTTAATATCATTAGTAAACTTAATATCATTAGTGAACTTAATATCATTAGTAAACTCAATATCATTAGTAAACTTAAAATCATAAGTAAACTTAATATCATTAGTAAACTTAATATCAATAGTAAACTTAATATCATTAATAAACTTAGTATCATTAGTAAACTTAATATCATTAGTAAACTTGATATCATTGGTAAACTTAATATCATTAGTAAACTTAATATCATTAGTAAACTTAATATCATTAGTAAACTTAATATCATTAGTAAACTTAATATCATTAGTAAACTTAATATCATTAGTAAACTTAATATCATTAGTAAACTTAATATCATTAGTAAACTTAATATCATTAGTAAACTTAGTATCATTAGTAAACTTAATATCATTAGTAAATTTAATATCATTAGTAAACTTAATATCATTAGTAAACTTAATATCATTAGTAAACTTAATATCATTAGTAAACTTAATATCATTAGTAAACTTAATATCATTAGTAAACTTAATATCATTAGTAAACTTAATATCATTAGTAAACTTAATATCATTAGTAAACTTAGTATCATTAGTAAACTTAATATCATTAGTAAACTTAATATCATTAGTAAACTTAATATCATTAGTAAACTTAATATCATTAGTAAACTTAATATCATTAGTAAACTTAATATCATTAGTAAACTTAATATCATTAGTAAACTTAGTATCATTAGTAAATTTAATATCATTAGTAAATTTAATATCATTAGTAAACTTAGTATCATTAGTAAACTTAATATCATTAGTAAATTTAATATCATTAGTAAACTTAATATCATTAGTAAACTTAATATCATTAGTAAACTTAATATCATTAGTAAACTTAATATCATTAGTAAACTTAATATCATTAGTAAACTTAATATCATTATTAAACTTAATATCATTAGTAAACTTAATATCATTAGTAAACTTAATATCATTAGTAAACTTAATATCATTAGTAAACTTAATATCATTAGTAAACTTAATATCATTAGTAAACTTAATATCATTAGTAAACTTAATATCATTAGTAAACTTAATATCATTAGTAAACTTAATATCATTAGTAAACTTAATATCATTAGTAAACTTAATATCATTAGTAAACTTAATATCATTAGTAAACTTATTATCATTAGTAAACTTAATATCATTAGTAAACTTAATATCATTAGTAAACTTAAAATCATTAGTAAACTTAATATCATTAGTAAACTTAATATCATTAGTAAACTTAATATCATTAGTTAACTTAATATCATTAGTAAACTTAATATCATTAGTAAACTTAGTATCATTAGTAAACTTAATATCATTAGTAAATTTAATATCATTAGTAAACTTAATATCATTAGTAAACTTAATATCATTAGTAAACTTAATATCATTAGTAAACTTAATATCATTAGTAAACTTAATATCATTAGTAAACTTAATATCATTAGTAAACTTAATATCATTAGTAAACTTAATATCATTAGTAAACTTAATATCATTAGTAAACTAAATATCATTAGTAAACTTAATATCATTAGTAAACTTAATATCATTAGTAAACTTAATATCATTAGTAAACTTAATATCATTAGTAAACTTAGAATCATTAGTAAACTTAATATCATTAGTAAACTAAATATTATTAGTAAACTTAAAATCATTAGTAAACTTAATATCATTAGTAAACTTAATATCATTAGTAAACTTAATATCATTAGTAAACTTAATATCATTAGTAAATTTAATATCATTAGTAAACTTAATATCATTAGTAAACTTAATATCATTAGTAAACTTAATATCATTAGTAAACTTAATATCATTAGTAAACTTAATATCATTAGTAAACTTAATATCATTAGTAAACTTAATATCATTAGTAAACTTAATATCATTAGTAAACTTAATATCATTAGTAAACTTAATATCATTTGAGTTAAATACCAATAATACGGAAATAGAGTAAAAAATTTATAAGCGGTTAACACAAAGCAATGATACAAAAAACAATCTTAACAAGTGTCCATTAAAGCAGTTCCATTAATATTTATATAGAAACATATCACGTCTTATGTATTTTTTAATGTATAAAAAATGTTTGTGAAGAATCACTTTAACTTTATAAGATTTTGAACATAGTAAAGAGTTATAGTCAAATAAATGAAGCTACTCCATAAATATTTTATTTTAATTACCTCTGTTTAGATAAAGATTAAATGAAGAGACAACTTGGTGCTTTAGAGAGATATAAATACTGGGTGACTATAAGAGATGTACCTACATAATAGCTTTGTGTTCTCTGCTCAGTCTGCTGCGCATAATGGGACATCTCTTTCTCTCTCCAGACTCGGACAGTGGTGCATTGATTCCAGTTCTAATTATTGTGTGGGAGGCACTTGACTCACACCGTGCCATCGCCAAGAAATACTCAGACTCTGCAGCAGTTCAGTGTTCAGATGGATGTTGTGAGAGGAAGTGGTTAGTAAGCGCGTGTCCTCAGTCTCACTCATTGGTGCTCTAACGTCTTTCTTACTTACTCACAGGTGTGACTAACTCTACACAGGACACACCCCCTCTGTCATCAGCACACACCAATAAGGTGAGTAATTACCAGCTACTGTTATAGGGTATAACCTGTTAGTGTGACCTGTGGGCAGTGTACCGCTATGACTTACTCATACCACACGCTAGCTATTTAAATGCAACACAAGAAGTAGCTTATTCATTAATGATTTCTAGGAAGTAAGTTACCTCAGTTCTTTTCTCTACAAACACGTTGTTTTTATTTAGAATTCATCCCCTAGAAATGTTTTGAGATCGTTAAACGCTTACCATATATTCTGCACAGTCAATATAATGCAGTGAGTTGTTTTTCTGTGCATTATCGTGACAGAGGTGCAAGGTCTTTTTTTCTCAAGGATAGTTTACCTATATCAGTGCCTAAAGATGGCTTAATATGTTTATTATACAATTTCCGTTATTTTATTATTTAAAGTCATTATTTTTTATCTCGAGTAAAATTAATGTCCATATTTTAACTTTAATTTATTTTAGTTTTTCATTGACCAATTGGCCCTGTAAACTTTACTGAGTGTTCTTATCAAAGCTGTACATGTGCTAAGATATAAATATGTAGCTAAACAAAAGAAAATCGCTAGACTGATTATAGCAAAGTACTACTATAGGTTAGTGTACACACTCTGGTTGGTGGGTAGGTACCTAAGCAGCATTGAAGTCTCCTGCCACTAGGGCCATAAAACTAACTGTAACAATACTGTAAATACTTTGGTGTATCTAAATAAAATAAAGTGATGAGAAATATTGTCAACTATAATAGCCATTTTTTATGCTTTGCATTGAAGAGTGTACCTAATATTAATTTCAAACTAATATTTATCACTAAAGATTTATTAAGCATTGACTATTTCATATAAAATATTCCATTCCCCAGTCTGCCGCACAGTTAGTAAAAGGTTTAATTTCCAAGAAATGTTGAGATGAGTACTGAGTATTGCAGTGACTCCTTGAAGTGGTCAGTGGCGCCAAAGAATGACAGCGGAGTATTTCCAAACTAAGTAGCTACTCACTCTGCAGTTGTAGTACCAAAGAGTCACTGGTACTCACTCTGCAGTTGTAGTACCAAAGAGTCACTGGTACTCACACTGCAGTTGTAGTACCAAAGAGTCACTGGTATTCACTCTGCAGTTGTAGTACCAAAGAGTCACTGGTACTCACACTGCAGTTGTAGTACCAAAGAGTCACTGGTACTCACACTGCAGTTGTAGTACCAAAGAGTCACTGGTACTCACACTGCAGTTGTAGTACCAAAGAGTCACTGGTACTCACACTGCAGTTGTAGTACCAAAGAGTCACTGGTACTCACACTGCAGTTGTAGTACCAAAGAGTCAGCATAGTACTGTTCTAGTTGTTAGGTAAAAATAACAAAACAATTTACCATAGATATTTCATTATTATTATTTGGAATATTGTATTTTGCAGCGTCTCATAACTGTAGCTTTAATACATTCATTAATGAACTGAATTCTAAAATAGGATAAATTTTAATGTATGTAATTTCCAAATTCTATATTTGGTGATACCGTCAGACTTTTCACTTTTTGAGATGTCACGTCCCGTTAACCTTGTACACTTTGCTATTCAATATTTACAATTTTTGTTTGTAATTTAGTTATTTTAGTCATGAAATCTACAATGCTTGGTATACTGTTTGTGTGCATACTAAAATTAAGTAAATTAAAATCTCTGATTATGTGACGTTACACTGTTTCTTAAGTAATAATTTCATTTGAAAAATTCCAATCTGATTAATTCACTTTAATTTAATTGCCCATTCTATGCATTGAAATTCAAATGACTTTTTTTAGAGGGAAATAAAGAAGAGAATTAACTACGTTTCTTCTCTTCACCAATTGCAACATGCAAAGAATCGTAATTAATTCATTTAAACTTATCACGAAAAATGTTGCGTAACGCTTGTTGTAGATGGATAAATTATACAAAAAAGGAATGTAGCGTACATTGCAGTACATGCAATATATATTATAATCAAATAATTAGGAACATACTAAAAACAAAGCAGTGATATATTTGTGGCCATGAAGTGGCATGCACAACACTAGTATTACATACATTACATATACTATATATCTTTGCTTGACATTCAGTAGAATATTACACAATGGTATGTAACATTGCAATATTATCTAACGACATTGGTACATCTCCTTTGTTAAATTCAATTGGTGTCTCCAGTCTTTGTTGTCAGACCTCATTGAAGATATACCCCCCCCCCCTCTCCCTCTCCACCCCTTCCTTTTCCTCTCTAGTGATGTCATACTACCCATATTGGGACAGTTGGTTGCCATTGCTCCGAAGGTGGCACTCCACTCTTTCTCCTGCTGTCTCTGTATTTATTATATTTCTCACAAGGAATCATCCATTTGCAGTACTGACGTCAAAGAGACGCTGATAGGAATATTAAATACATAGGAAGAGACTTTTGCAGTGTGTAAATCTATGGTCACTGCTTCCTGTCCACCTGCAATTTACTTTCCAATTGATGGTCTTTTACATAAATTGAGTGCATAATTCCTATGCAACTCTGTTGGGGTTCAACTTTAAAAGCATTATCCTTAAGCCGAAAAAGATCTTTACCTTCTATAATTAATTACAAAAGTGTCTAAATTTATCACTACATAAAGAGTAAACATTATCTTTAGCAGTACTGTTTATTCGTAATGGATACTGAAAAAAATTTTACTATTAAATTACCTATAAATTAAATCTTAATTTCCACCTTAAAGAAATGATTGATGCAAATCATTTGAATGTAATTTTTTAAATTTTATTTTCTCCTGAATATACTTAAGATAACTCCATTTCAATGTAACGATAGGTGCACTTCGTGTTTCTGTTTATTATTTTGAATTGAGTCGTGCAGAGCATTGGATTTGGTGGTGATTATAAAGTGTAAACAAAGAAGAGCTCAAAGGAGTCATGATCCCTGTGCAGTCAAAAGAGGTCAGTAGTCACGTTACAAATTAAAGGGACTGGGGAACTTCTTTAGAGTCAACTGTTTTCTTAAAGGCAAATTAACTCACTAAAAAGTATGGAGTTTTTGCTGGAATTGAAGTTATAAAGAGTGTCTCCTAAATCCTTTACTATTTCTAATATTTGTTACAAAGGTAATTCGTAAGATAATTTATTGAGCAGAAATTTATCTGCCTATCCTATTTTATTTGAAAGCATTAGGTGTCTTCTCTTGGTGGTTTCTATTTTTAGGGAGACTATTTTCACAAACATAGTGACTAATGATAATTTAGTCAATTTAGCTAAATTTAATGCAATGTCATTAAAAACTTTAATAAATACCGAAAACAGTGGTACTAATCTCATTGAAATACATATATGCACACACCTAGTTGTACACACCTAGTATATCAATAGTGTGCATGTGAGAATGCATTCATATATAAAATGTGTATTTCCTGAAATAGAATTGTATTTATTCTTTAAGTGTTTATATGAACAGTTAATTAATTCAATGCGAGATAGCTTCTAAAATGTCAATTATCCATTTTGAATTAGTATAAAATATTTAGTATTCAATAAATACCGAACTTACCTAATAAGTGTACCTAATCATTGCCAGTTGAAAACAAAGATGGCCGCTCACTTTTAATCAATCCACGAGACGGCGCCACTCTTCATTTTTTGTTCTTTTGAAAACATTTTTCTGATAGTAACGAATATACTAAGGCATAATATATAATTAAATGTTTTGAGTCAATTTCGTAGCATTACATTGAAGAATGTTAAGAAACAGCTAATTAAAGGGCCAGTAAACCGTTGGCAGATTTTCCACTGCCAAAGATGATGCTTGTTGAATTAAATGTTTCTTTTAGTCTTTTCACGCAGAGCAGCGCATTGTATGTAATAAACATGATGTCATCTGAAAGTTATTCTTTAAATATTTACCATTTAGTTAGCTCAATTTAAAATTGTTTATACTGAACTCAAAATGATAAGCTACCACTTTGAATATAGTTTTGAAAACAGCGCACCAGATGTTATCGGTACGGGGTTTTCTCGAACTAATTTGTTATAAAAAGAATCTTTACTCTTCAGGGAATATTCATTTATCAGACAAAATGATTCATCATGTTGAACTATAACCACATTTTTAAAATATCTCTAAATAACGTAAAGTATTGACTGGCATTTATATTTGTGTGAACTCAGTACCTATTTAGCAGCAGAAGGTTATTTCAACTGTACGCTAGTTAACTGGTACACTGTTCGATTTTTTGATATAATTTGGTATATGAAACAATAAAATATAATGATACAACAACAATCACATACTTGTTTATAAGGGCTAATGTTTGACACCATTCTTTACTTTGTTCAAGTGTGATGTTTGTCAGGTCCCTGTGACAGAGAACTATACAATTGACACTTCAGTTTATACACAATAAACCGATGGTCAGCCTTCGTAGTTCGTACAGGGAACTCTGTTCTAATTTTTATCATTCTAATTGAGTTGGTTTTCCATTTATAGTAGAGCTTATTATTGGTTATTAAGAAACGAAGCACTAATAATATTTTCTAAATCACACTCCTCCATCATACACACGATATAAAATGTTGTCATTCATGTGATGGTACATTCACCACAGTTATATTCAAATCGTTTCTGCCATGAACTTAATTTAACCCGATGCATGTAAGGCCAAGATATAATTTGCAGCTAATAACTTTGAACCTTATAGTGAGACACAATAAGGCTCATCTTCTATTGCGTTTAGACAGCATTGACCTTTGTGAGACATGCCACCGAGGGGTCAAATTCCTGCTCCACACATAAGTTACGTGAAGAAATCAAACACTCACCGAGAAGGTGGTGACTAGCTCTATATTTCATTAGCTCTTCTCACTGAGTAATAATGTGTGTAATAGTCATTTCAATGTATATTTATTTCACATACCAGTTTTTCATCAGCACCAGACTGACTGGAATTATTGAGTAACCACTCAAGGACGCATTGCACCTCTAAATATTTGCTGCTATTTTATCTTTTAAAGTGTAATTTAATTTCAAATACCAGTTAGTACCACTGAGGAGTTTACATTGAGTATATTAATAATACATTATATTTGGTGAAAGTTTTACACTCGTTTGATAGATAAATTTTGCTCAGTTCCTTCTATATAATCAATGGAAAATTAAATGACACCCAGATAGTTTTCTAAAATCTAATTACTATAATAAAGTTGAGATATTGTGAAATAGTGAAAATTACCCAGGGGAGAAATGATGGAATAAATGTGACATTGAGAATGAACCACTAAAGCAAAAAGTACTAGTCTTTTGAAACATGAAAAGTAAGACGATTGACTAGTCATGTAATAACAGTAAAAATATTATCTCTATCGCCTATCGCAAGTCTTACTCTCTCTCTCTCTATCTCTCTTGTCTCTCCCTCTTTTAACGTGTCCAGTCCCTCGCAATTTTGAGGCTGACTACAGACTTCTCGGAGACCACGTTAGACCCACGGATGTACGGAAACCTTTGTGTCCTGATCACCAGAAATTTGAAGTTTTCCAGTCTGTGTTTGGATGAAGGAGGAAAGAAGATCTTAGGGAACATCAAGAGGCAGTTCAAACACAGGAATAGAGAGACAGTTTTAACACTGTACTACTACATGGTTATGCCCCTACAGGAACACATGGTCCAGTTCTGGTCGAGACTATGCGTGCTGACACCGACCGCCTAGAACAAATCCAGGCGAGGGTTGCCAAGGATGTACCCAAGATTCGCTCCAAGGGGGTACGCAACGATTTTGGAAGAATTAGGTCTATTCAAACTCAAGCAAAAGCATCTAACTACTTTGTCCTCTGCGAAAACCCGACACGTAACCACGGGTGGAAGGTGGTCCCACCAAGTTTCGTGACAGTATTCATGGAAAACTTTATTCTGGCGAAGTTCTGCAATGTGTGGAACCGATAACGGCAAACGTCATCAACTCCGCCACTCTAGACACCTTCAAAGGCGGCTGGACAGGATTCTTCCGAGACTGAACTACTGAGTTGACGATAAATGTCCACACTGACCAAACCAGACAGAGGAAGCTCAATGTATTGTCAGCCTTGGGGCCCAAATCAGTGAAACCCTTTACTGAGGTCGGATTGGTGAATCCCAGAATGCAGTGCCCTATGTGGGAATATTCTGATGTACTGTATATTCCTCCCCCTTCTCTTGATCTTTTTTTTTTATTTTCCCAGTGGTAACCATAATTTCAAAGTAGTACTCCCATAAAGGGTTCTCTTAAAACTAACTAATTTAGCATTAAGTTGTAGTTAACCACAAGTTTTCCCCGTTTCCTGTCCCAATGCTGTATGTCCATTTCAGCCCGATATATCCTAACTTGAAAAAATCCTGGCACCTTTGTGTTGCAAGAGGGATCATATCGCTCCATTCCTGCTGCCCCACCACAATGCACGTAGCATATGTGGGGTCAGTGGCTGACTGGGGCGACTTGCCAACTCCAGGTTAAACCATATAGACCCAAGATTGCATCTGAACCTTGTTTGCACGCTAGGCTTAGTTTTATCCACAGTCCGGTTCGGGAAGATGATTCGAAATGCACAGGCTGCAAGTGGGGACAAAAAGAGATCGCGATGTTTCTTTGTCACAACGTTTGAGTACATATAGAGACCTTCTTCAGATGAACAACTTGTATTCTTTGAAGATTCCATTTTCCTTGAGAGTGTTAGTCTCTCCCCCTCCCTCTAGTCTCTCTCTATCGCTAGTCTCTACCGCTAGTAGCATTTCTCAGTTCTGTCTGTCCCATTACAATCTAAGTGCCTGCACAATCATGAGTGAGTGCACATACCTAAGGTACCTTCTTACGCCGTTACAAACAATTTGTCTGCCGCATATTACTTACGTACATGCAAAAAGTAGTTGTCATTGGTGTGCATGTACTAATATTGTCACTTCATGAAACAACTTATAACAGAAGTGTGTCTCTGGTGTCAATATTATTAGAATATATATTATCATTATCTCGATTGGTTCAATATTTTTGAGGAAGTCTCGTCTTTGGTAGCAGATTAGTAATTAAGATGAATAGTTATTAGAGAGAGAACGAGTTAATGGTAATTACCACATATATGAACATGATAAGTTAAATTTATTCACCACACACTTGATCTTCACACTAACTGTAAATATTCCAGTTATTGACAAAGTAAATTTCTATATCAGTTCCTTAAGAGTGAAATTTACCTTCGTATTAATGAATTCATTTATTTATCAATGGACATTACTATGGATATTATAAGCTATTTTATTTCACAGTGCCTCTGCATAGTTATGGGAGTGCAGTGCCTCTACATGGTAGTTATGAGAGTGCAGTGCAGTGCCTCTGCATGGTAGTTATGAGAGTGCAGTGCAGTGCCTCTGCATGATAGTTATGAGAGTGCAGTGCAGTGCCTCTGCATGGTAGTTATGAGAGTGCAGTGCAGTGCCTCTGCATGGTAGTTATGAGAGTGCAGTGCAGTGCCTCTGCATGGTAGTTATGAGAGTGCAGTGCCTCTGTATGGTAGTTATGAGAGTGCAGTGCAGTGCCTCTGCATGGTAGTTATGAGAGTGCAGTGCCTCTGCATGGAAGTCATGAGAGTGCAGTGCAGTGCCTCTGCATGGTAGTTATGGGAGTGCAGTGCAGTGCCTCTGCATGGTAGTTATGGGAGTGCAGTGCAGTGCCTCTGCATGGTAGTTATGAGAGTGCAGTGCAGTGCCTCTGCATGGTAGTTATGAGAGTGCAGTGCAGTGCCTCTGCATGGTAGTTATGAGAGTGCAGTGCAGTGCCTCTGCATGGTAGTTATGAGAGTGCAGTGCAGTGCCTCTGCATGGTAGTTATGAGAGTGCAGTGCAGTGCCTCTGCATGGTAGTTATGAGAGTGCAGTACCTCTGCATGGTAGTTATGAGAGTGCAGTGCCTCTGCATGGTAGTTATGAGAGTGCAGTGCCTCTGCATGGTAGTTATGAGAGTGCAGTGTCTCTTCTCCCTGTCTACCGTGGGTGTATTTTTGTGTGTAGGAGGGTAGTTCACTCAAGGATATTTCAAGGTATTTATTTGTATCTCCTATTTGATTTGCAGGAGAAAAGTAAAATAAATTATTATTATCATTATTATTTCATTGAGGATGTTTTTACATTCAGTACACTTTCATGTAAAATGTTATTATGTGAGTACAGTTCGTACTGAATTTATATGAAATCTATTAATATTCATTGAATGTCTTGGGAATTAATGCGTGTAAATATTGAATGTCTTGTGAATTAATGCGTGTAAATATTGAATGTCTTGGGAATTAATGCGTGTAAATATTGAATGTCTTGAGAATTAATGCGTGTAAATATTGAATGTCTTGTGAATTAATGCGTGTAAATATTGAATGTCTTGGGAATTAATGCGTGTAAATATTGAATGTCTTGAGAATTAATGCGTGTAAATATTGAATGTCTTGGGAATTAATGCGTGTAAATATTGAATGTCTTGAGAATTAATGCGTGTAAATATTGAATGTCTTGGGAATTAATGCGTGTGAATATTGAATGTCTTGGGAATTAATGCGTGTAAATATTAAATGTCTTGGGAATTAATGCGTGTAAATATTGAATGTCTTTGGAATTAATGCGTGTAAATATTGAATGTCTTTGGAATTAATGCGTGTAAATATTGAATGTCTTGGGAATTAATGCGTGTAAATATTGAATGTCTTGGGAATTAATGCGTGTAAATATTGAATGTCTTTGGAATTAATGCGTGTAAATATTGAATGTCTTTGGAATTAATGCGTGTAAATATTGAGTGTCTTTGGAATTAATGCGTGTAAATATTGAGTGTCTTTGGAATTAATGCGTGTAAATATTGAATGTCTTTGGAATTAATGCGTGTAAATATTGAGTGTCTTTGGAATTAATGAGTGTAAATATTGAGTGTCTTTGGAATTAATGCGTGTAAATATTGAGTGTCTTTGGAATTAATGCGTGTAAATATTGAGTGTCTTTGGAATTAATGAGTGTAAATATTGAGTGTCTTTGAAATTAATGCGTGTAAATATTGAATGTCTTTGGAATTAATGCGTGTAAATATTGAGTGTCTTTGGAATTAATGAGTGTAAATATTGAGTGTCTTTGGAATTAATGCGTGTAAATATTGAGTGTCTTTGGAATTAATGCGTGTAAATATTG